>JARHVA010009692.1:92500-280026 GCA_037957365.1 Torreya grandis
ATGATTACAAAGCATTCACCCATTAAATATAAAAATAATGAATGTCTGGAATCCATGTCACCATGACATGCCCCCACTAAATCTACAAACTCATGTAAGTACCATATACTATATGAATGTGGAAAGCATGCTTACAAATCATACCCCCACCATAATCTAGAAACTATGAATAATGTGTAATCCCCATGACATACCCACACTAATATGCCCCCCTTTAGGTGATGGAAATATATTACTTGGTATTTATCTCACCTCAAAAGGGTAAGACAAATATAAATCTATGAATGTAACCATGTAACATATAGAAGGAACTATGTCTAGGTTGATGTAACATTAAAACACATAGAACCAATGTGATCACATGTAGACCTAATATGCATGATAAATATCATGGAAATGTTTAGATATTAATAGTATAAGATTAATAAGTAAATAAGCACACACATAAGAGCACTAAAAAATAAGTCAAAAGGTAATGGTCCAAGGAGACTACAAACAAGGAGCATGTTTAAATGCTAAAAAATCAAATGGACACGACTTAGACAAATGTCCATAAAGGCAAAGAATGACATATTCAAATGTCCAAGAAAGAAATCATATGCATAGGGGTCGAATATAATGGAGCATATTCAAATGCTTGAAAATGTAAGACAATAACAAGGCACAAAACTCAAGGAAGTGTGTAAAGGAAAATCATAAGCAACCAATATAAATATGTCATAATGGCCCACGGATCAAATGTGTTAGCAAAAAATTTCAAGTACGTAGCATATCAAGTACCCTGTGTAATGTATAATCATGGATAATAAGCATATGTAAGTACATATATAAGCTCAAACATGAAAGGGTAGCATGATCATTGAATCATATAACCTTTATATAGAAAGATCATAGAATATGGATGCCCCCAACATCCTAATGACATGAGTAGAGGGAAATCCCAACACCCATAAGTGTATCATGTATCTATGTATGCCTCTGTAGTTCTATGTAGGAGTAAAATGATATACTAGTCATCAACGTGGAACTAACACATAGATGCCAAGGAGCTAATAAAACATTTATGTGTCAAAAGTGTTTTTGTATATTTTATTATTTTTTAAATTTTTTTATATTTTTGATGATGAGGAAAGATCATCCTATGATGCCATCCAATGGATGGTCATAGATATTTATCCCCATTATGAACCTTAAAACCTCAAGTTGAATCTTTTACATTCTTTGCATCATGATTGGCTAGGTTGGAAAGGGACATAACATGTTCCTCCTCACATTTTATATGTATCATAGATGATGAAATGTTATAATTGGAAATACATATTAATTTGACTTTGTGAGAAAAATAAATTCCTTGTTCATTTTGGGAATTTTTTGATTCCATTTGGTATAGCCATAGAGTTCCAATTGTAAATAAATATGGAGATATGGTAAGTATAATCCAAACTTATGTTTTAATTAAGTTAGGACCACAAACAACTAGTATTGTTATGTTTCCCAAGGACTATTTCTAAGTGACCTTATTTTATAAATATTATAAGTTAAAACCAAGCTACTAAAAATATTTTTTGTTACAAGTGGTTTTGATTTGTGTAGGATCGATAAGGTTGTGCCAATAATAAGAACCTCCCATGTATAAGGTAATTGTTAAATCCTGGTGATGTGTGCACTTTTTGATTCTATACACTTTGTGATTTGTCATAGGATGAGGGCCTTTTATGGGCCCCATATTGCATAAATTTTTAAAATGACTCATATATATATTAGGAACACTATATTTTTCTCATGATGCTTATTTAGTAATTTATCTCCATCATTTGTATAAGGGATAATACTTTGGTACTTTGAAGGAGAAAAGTGGTTAAGGAACCCTTTAGTATGCTATATAACCAAGTGTGATCCTTATTTTAAATTCTCACATGGAATACTTTTAATAATAGTTTGTCATTATTTTCTCATTGATCAAAAGAATGTACATAATTTGTACAAATGGAGTTTTATTGTGCCAAAATACAAATATATATGGTAATTAAAAACCATGTGGATAAGGATATTCAAGTTTACATCATGCATGAGGTTGATTATTGAATAAGGTAACATATACACTAACATTATAGAAAGGTAGTTGAATTTGAAGTATATAAACATGTTTTTTTAGATCCCCAATAGTGTTAGTCATAGATATAAGATAATCCATGTAGATGGTGGTGTTTCATATAGGTGTTATCATTAGTTCTAAACCACCACCTCTTTTGAACCTATGCATATGATTATCATCATCATCATGTATAATAAGTGCAAGTTCATAATCTTTGAATTTTGGATAAGTTGGTAATGGTGGATATTTGAATTTTGGTACCCTTAGTGTTTTATTTGAAGACATTGAAATGGATTTAAAACATGACTGATGTTCCTTTTGTAAAGATATAGAAAGTG
Source organism: Torreya grandis (assembly GCA_037957365.1). Classification (NCBI taxonomy): domain Eukaryota; kingdom Viridiplantae; phylum Streptophyta; class Pinopsida; order Cupressales; family Taxaceae; genus Torreya; species Torreya grandis. The sequence continues at coordinate 94,934 of JARHVA010009692.1, forward strand.
GATATTGAGGAATCATTGGTGAAGGTGCCTCTTTTGGTGTGGTAGGAATCTTTTTTTGTTGAGACACCTTACTTAATATTGGTACATGTCTTTTATTTGGAACATTAATATTATTTAGCTCTATAGATGTAATATGTTTCCTTTTTCTTGATGGCTTAATATGACTTGGTAAAGATGCCATAATTTCTTGGTTAAACTTTCAAAAAATTTCAATATCAAATTAAGGCCAAAAAGGATTATTACCCCCAATAAGAGAAATATTTTTTGGAAATGTAGGAATAGGAGGGGTTTTAATTAATGAAATTGAAGGGATATCCCCTTTACTAATGATTTGCAAGTCCTCCATGATTTCCTTATGAGTTTATGGAAATTATCATGATAAAATAAATGTACCTTATCTCTATGGGGTATTAGTTTTGGTATAGAAGGAAAGGACATATGATTTATATCCTCCTTAGGATGGATTACATCATGTATTGAAAGAATGGGAGCTTGGACATTATTATAAGGATAATAACTACCGACATTCAAGGATTTTATATTATTTTCCTTAGAAATTGGGGGAATGCAAGAGTAATGTATTTTGATCCCACTTGGAGAGATCAGTGATGGGTTTAATAGTCATAATAATAAAATTAATCGATGTCATTAAAGATAAAATGGAAAAAGAACACAAGGATTAGGACCAAGTAGGATATAAACATCTATAAAAGAATGCTTATGTAATAATGATGCTAAAATATTGGTTCACCAAATGTTTAACCCTAATTTGTATGTGTATCCCATTTTTGTGGTTAAGGTTAAGGATATATAAATGATAGGGCACAAGGGTGAATTTTATATCTAAAGTAGGCCAATTAATGTGCTTAACTTAGATATAAACATACATTAAATTTATTATGATGAGATAGGTTATTAATGGAAAGTATAATTATTATATACAAATGAATTAAAATAAAGTAACTAACTATTTATGATTATAATGAAGGGTTAGAGCTAGTACAAGTGGGAAGGAGGTAGGAAGATAATATTGGATTAATGATTAGATTCTAAATCTAGTGCCTCTAGCTCTCTTGACACTTACATCAACATAGGATATTTGTATTGATAGTAGTGTCTAGGTTGGACATTATTTTCATGTATAGAATGTGTACTAAAATAGGAGGTGACCAATAGATGATTTTGGGTTTGGTTTCATTTTCACTCTTGTGCATTAAGATCTAGGTCATGGACTATTATTCCTAGTGAAATGGTAAAACCCTAGATTTACATCTTTAATGTGACCTTGGGAAAAATGGGTTAGTGAGGACATGGTGTTGAGCTGACCCATAATGACCTTGATGTCAAAGGTCACTGCATACATAGTCAATACTCTTAAAGAGGACCTTAGACTCATGTATTTCTCCCCTACATGTTGGCTTATGTGTGAATCATGAAATGTGTAAAGCAACTACAATAGTGACCTAGCTTGTAACTTAGAAAATATGACTGTATGAATACTCCTTTAGTTATTCAAACCTATGTCTAGGCTATTCCTTTGAATAATATAAGAATAGGGCAAAATAAGAAAGATTTTGGTAATTTGATTGCTTCTTGAGTGCTCTTATGGTTTGATTGCTTGGTTCTATAGGTGTGGAATGAATGATGGTTTATATTGTATTTATACCAATCCTATCGGTATATGAATCACTTTAAAGAACTTAGGATAATAATTTTAATACATTTAATTTGAAAATTATATGACTTTACAACATTGAATACTTGTGTTAGTCTAGGTAAATAACATTGATGCTATTGTCTGACTTGGATGCTAGTTTCTAGGGAGAAAGAGAGTAGGTTCAAGCTTAGAACTTGTAGAGGTGTAATATAAGTGAATTTTAGACATTCTGGGAAAGATGGGATGTATATGTCATCAATAAAAGGCTAATCAAACTAAGAGATAGGCTAAGGGGCACAAGATAAAGCAAATGCAAGGCTTACAAAAACAAAGCATGTTTAGAACTAAGAGGAACACCCAAGGTCATGAGTTTTCTACGTGTACAATATTGAAGTGATAAATAATCACAAAATATGATCTACAATCATAAATAAATAAAAAATAAATTTGAATCCCATGAATGCTTAAAAAATTTGATCAATATAGGGTTGTACAAAAAGACTCAGAGGTTGGGTTCACTAAAATGTTTAACCCTTTTTAGATTTAAGGGTATGGGAATAAATTAATCAGCTATGAAGAAATATATTATAAATTAGGAAAACTAAATAATTTAGATTTATCATATTATGATAAATATATTTAATTTGAGAATATGTTAAATATAGAAAAGTACAATGACAAATAATATTATGAAACTAGTAATGCAAAGTAAAAATAATACTTAGATTATGAAATGATGCATGGATAGATATCATATTCATGTGTGAAATAAAAAAAATCAGATGATTCACCTCAATTTATCAAATTTTAGAAATTAGATTTTCATCATTTAGATATTAGAGTTGGAATTCAGACACTAGAATCAATGCATATGTCCTAGTTTCACTCTTTTGTCCAACTAAGAATATTGATGATTTTTTGAAGTAGTTAGTTGCACCTATTAGGGTTCATTTTTACCATTTAAGTTATCTATTCAAATCACACACATAGGTTCTCAGAGTCAGTCTTTTGCTCAAAACCCTAGGTCCTCTATTTAGGGAATGTCACTTTAAAAAATAGGGGTTAGTGGGCTTAAATAAAGTCAAGATAACCTCAAATACCCATCTATAAATTAATTAATCATATATAGACATATACTTTGAAGAGGGCCCTAGACCGATGTATTTTCCCCCTTATATGGGCTTGTGTGTGAATAGTTGTCTAATAAGCTAGATATGAGTGAATTTAATGATATAGCTTATAAGTTAAATAATACTTTGACTGGGATGTTATTTGAATGATTCAGAACTATAATAAGACTTATCCTATGACTAATTTGGAAATATGGAAGAATAGGGTAGTATATCTCAATCATGTAAATGATTTTTAGTAGTGTAGTGTGAGCTTTAGAGGTACATTATTATTTATTAATGAATGAATTTTGATTTTTAATTATAGAACAATTTTGAAATAATATCATGGGTGGGAGGTTTTAAAGAAGATAAATAGGTCAACCTATACATATCAAGATATTCTCAATTTGATCATTTGGAAGGTAGGGAAACTAGTGTCATATTTGGAACACTAGAATCGACATTTATGTCCTAATCTGGATGCTATTGTCCTAAGAGGTAAAAATCTACTAAGGATATATAACTATTTGTGTAGGAAAGCAATCAGGTTTTATTCAAAATTTAGGTTATAGGTGGTTTATGTCATCAGAATGTCAGGTTTGGACTATAGTATAATAAATTAAGCATAATGAGATGGTGAATGTGAGCCTTTTAAAAATGAAAATGTCATAAAATGAAGGGTTGAGCCATAAATGATATTTGTCAAGTGTAAAATACTAGTATGCCATTTAAAATCATATTTTAGTATCTATAGTATGATGATGTCTATGTCTATATTTATTATGAGTATGTTCTTAATCCTAATCTATACTTTTCTCCACTCTCCTTTCTTAGTGATGATAATATGCTTAATCATAATATTAATAAATAATATAATGATATTTTTCATTCTCCCTTACAAAAAAATATATGTGAGAAAGAGTACTATAATACTCACAATGTTACATCTCCTATTTTATCTACATGTAATATTCCTTTACACACTAACAATATATTAAAGGCCTATGAATCTCCAAAACCAACTATCTCTAGGGAAACATTTCTTCATAATCCCACCTCTATTATTCACAATAGTGTGACAATGTATTAAATTAACAATATAATTCAACCTTTAAATAGACCTACTAAAAACCTTAATATTCCTTCCTAATAAGTATACCTCATTCATGTTTTAGGTGTTTTACAAAACAAAGTACACCGTGTATCCATAGATAGCAAAGCATATCACACATGGGTTGACTCTAATTCTATCCATGGTAATCCTATTATGCACAATATTTTATATGCACCCTTGAATCCAAATTTTTAAATCCTTACATTCTCTAGATTTGATGGAAATGGAGACCTTTACTTGCATCTTACAACTTTTCATGAAACCATGAGTAGATATAATGATAGTCGTGAACTATTATGATTATTCACCAAAACTCTAGTGGGATGTGCACTTGCTTGGTTTAATTCCATTCCTAGTGTGTCTTTATCTACTTATATTAGCCAAAAATATGCCTTTATAATATAATATATTCAAAATAAAGGACTAGAGGTTACTTATGAAAAGTTACCCTCTTTGCATCAAGTTAAATATAAACAAGATTGAGATTACATATTATGGTTTAAAAATTGTATGCATAAACTAATATACCAACCCAATAATATATAAGTCTAATATATATTTTATCAAGGTATTATTTATTATTTAAAAGAGAAGCTACTCTATCATACTTGTGAATCATTTTCAGCTCTTTGTTATGAGGATTTAGCATTATAATAAGAAGTGGGTCTTGTTACTATTTCAAATCATATGCAAGAAAACATTGAGATACTTTAAGAACATATTATAAATTAAGGAAAACCACCTAAAACTAATTCAAATAGTTATCATAATGCACAAAAATTAAAACATCATAATACATTCATTAATCAACTAACATACTTCAATACTTTGGTGCATAATGTTCAATATAAAATAAAACAAGTCAAAGTTTTGCATAAAGGAAAACAACCTATTCCTATATTTACTTATCATGATCATTATTTCACTTAAAAAAAAGTAAAAGCACTAATATTTTATTACAATGAATGTCCACATGATATTTTACCTAAATTATTGGATAAAAGGTTAATCAAATATTTTCATAAATATTATCATCCTCCATGTCACTTATAAAAATCAAAGGCCAACCATTTTGTACTTACCATGGAATTAATGGTCTCCATGATAATAACTATTATGCACTAAGATAAAATATAAATGAACTTTTAAATCAAGGAATCATATCCTCTAAAAAATGTCACAACCAAGTAAAAAAGACTCATAAAGCTCCAAATATTCAACAAAATTCACTACAATCTCCAAATCATGTTGAAGATAATAATGATCATATCAGTCTTAGAAAAAAACAAATAATCACATAAGAAGATTCTAATGACATATATACTAAATTAACCTCCCAAGTTTGGGTTCCTAAAAAAACACAATTACAAATTGAACACACTAATGTACATACACATGATAAATTAAATAATACAAATGCAAGAACTAAAATCCCAAATCCATATTCCACATTCATATATCCATCTAGATGGAAAGTTGATTAAATTGAACAAGCTAATAAATGTATCAATACAAGAACCTAACATAATTCAAGATGTTAAATTATCATAACTACTAAATCCATAACACATGTTCATACATAAAAAAGTATCACATCACCAATCAATAATCCATCCTTAACCATTAAAAATGACTCACATGAGTATATTACATCATATTCTCCTTATTTAATTCTTGGAATATCATCCCAACCTATTTATTGTACCATTTCTCTTGATTAACTTGCTTACGTATTTAATATATTCTTTGTTCTTTCCTAGATTGCTCATTTTCCTACACCTTATCCAAATTTAATTATATACCTTATATCTATATTTTTGGGTCACTTTCTCCATCCTCTTTTCAACCCAATTCTAACAATCCAAGATAATTATTTTACAAAAAATTCAACACATTATATATAGAAACCCACTTTCTTATTACTACACATGTATACATACTATAACTCTTATTTGCATTCCCATGATCACATATATCTACTTATACATGATTACACATGATCATAAACATCATTTACGCTATCCTAATATACTTACCTTACATATACATTAGGATCATCTCACATGCCTTTCATCTTGCCACACTATGATTTCACTAATTTTAAGGATTGGTCTAATTCCTTTGAATTTTTCTATCTAAGCCTTATTTATAGATTTAAAAGATTTTCTATTTTCAATTTTACATATTTACATTTAAAATATGGAAAAAATAAAACCACATGCATCTACCTAAATACAAAAACATCAAAATATTTGTAGAAGTCACAACTCAAGATCTCTAAGCATTTACTCATATTGACAGTTTTACATCTATATATGTGTCATCTATTTTATGTTAATAAAATTACATATTTCTTTCAATTTTAAATTAAAAATGCATTTTCACAAGGTATGTGAGTGTGATACTAAACATACTTGTTGACCATTTTGGCTCTGCAGGCTAAAATTAGTCCCTTTCTTCCTTTGTTATTCAGAGCTAGTCAATTTTAGGTTACACGAGTTCATCGAGCTTCAGTTCATCACTTTAGTTCAATGGCAAGGTTCAATAGAGAAATATTTAAATGGCAAGGTTCAATAATGATAGGGGCATAAATGTCAAATCTTGCAGTAGAGGAATCATCAAAGGGAAGGAATAAGCGAAAGCAGCCACGCGTCAACTTTTGCATGATTCTCAAAGGACCCGAAAAGTACGTAGATGCTACCATGTGTCCTCACCCATCTCAGTGGAGTGCAAAAAGTGTCTGTATCTAAGGCTTTGATTTTCTTTTAAGTTTCAAAGATAAGCCTATCTCAAAGTGCAGCAAAAGCTACCAAGTGTCAACATCTACGGGTTTCTCCTGTTGGCTTCAGAGAAGAATGTAGTGGGTCTGAATGAGTTACTAAAGACTATGTGGATCATACCAAGTGTTACTATCCACAAGAATCAAATGAGTCTCAAAGGTTTCCAAAGGTAGATAAAGGCTCTATGGAAGCAGCCACATGTCTCCTTCCACAGAAATCTCAAAATGCTCTGTGTGACCCTAAAAGGACCCTCAAAGGTGAACAAATGCCACCACTTTTCCTCACCCACCTCAATGGAGTGTGAAAAGTGTCTACATCTAAGGCCTTGGGTCTCTCTTAAGCTTTAACTATAAGTTTCTCTCAAGAGCTAAGTAGAAGAAACCACATGTCAACTTCTGCCTGACTCTCAAAGGACTCTCTAAGTTAAGTGGATGCTGCCATGTATCCCATCATCAGCTCGATAGAAGCCACCACATGTCAGCATCCATGTTTCAAAGTGTCTTTTAAGTGTCCAAGAAATAGACTATGAAACATGTCAAAGTAGATGTGCTCTCAGCTAAGAGACAAAGGAGTAGCAGAAGGAGCCAGAGGAGACAAAGTAGCAAGCACAAAAATAGACAAAGTGATCCAAGTGGTGCAAGAAAGTGTCGATTCAAGGAGTTATTCCAATGGTTGACATAGTACCTACCATGCAATCATTAAGAGGCATAAATAGTGAATGGTGTAACCCATTTTTCTTCATTTTTCATTAATGAGCAGATAAATGATGTGGCTCATAATTTCGAATCATGACAGGGGCCGACACAACATTATTTTCAAGTGACTTCCTCTTCCCAATGCTCAGAAGGCACACGGGTCACTTGTAAAAGGGTGCCAAAATGGCCTCTTTCTTCCTATATATATTTTAAAGCTTCTCATTTGAGAAAAGATCCATTCTCTCAGCCTTAAGGCAAAACTCTGCCCAAAAATCTCTTGGGGCTTGTAAGGCAGAGCTCTGCTATATTTTACCTTGAATCAGGACTTAGCATTTTTATCTCTATCTAGACTTACACTTTAAAGAATATGTTTGTTTTCTTCTTTTGTGTTAAGTCATTATCTTCCATGCTTTTCATAGATCGATTACAGCATGTCTAGTGCATTATGAAGTCTCCTTTCTACAGGTCTGCCAGAAGTGTCTATAGGAAGAGCGTAGGTGCCTATGAATAGGCTACCATAAGTGTGTCTTAGAACACCTTTGGTAGTTCCTTCCTCTCTGTATCTCTATGGACCCCTAGATGACTATTGTAGAAGAGTTTCCCACTTTAGATGAAGTGTATGGGCATTTCTTCTTGGTGAAAAGTGTATATTCAGGCTGGGTGGGTCATCATTTTTTTGGTGTATCACCTTTTCCTTTTTTAGGTTAGGTTATATTTTAAGCATCTCTCTCTCTTTCTTTTCATCCCCCCTTTTTCATTTTATTTGTTAGTAGTAGGAGAAACTAGGGCCTAAAAGATACATCAGAGGGAGCTAGCCCTTACCTAGAGACTCTCCACTCTAGCTTCGCCGATCCCATAGGTGAGAGGGGAGTTTACATTATCGCATGTGGAAAGGTAGGAGCTCAACCTCCTGCCCCAGGTGCAATCCACTATGTCAACAATTTTTGGCACGCTCAGTGAGATCAACTAGGACAAGTTTTGTCCAAAGAGTTGAAGAATTTTTGGTGTGTTCTTCAACCAACCAGGCTTTAGAGGCTTTTACATCAACACCAATGGTTAATCTGAGTTGAATCAACTGGTTAAGTAGCTTGGTGCCATCAGAAATCACTTTTTTGCATGTATAATTTCTTTGCACAAAATCATGGACCTTGTATTCCTTCATATGACTATGATTAAGCTCAAGATATTCAGAGAATCACCTCAAGAACCTCTCATTGTTTCCCTTTAGTGATAAGGGAGGTGGCGCTAGAGTTTGAGAAGCAGGTAATGGAGATCGACAAAGTAGATAAGTAGTATGGTTATTAGCAAGAAATAATGTACAAAGAGGTGTGTTTGTTTAGCCAAGCTCAGGCCTTACAATCCATGAAGGAGGAGGTAGCAAAATGGAGGAATCCATTCATTCAAGGCAGTCAGCCTTACATGCCCCCTCCTATCCTAAATAAAGCCCCCTCTTGTACACCAAATCCTTTCTATCAGATGGCACTTGCTCACTCTAGCTCATCTGATGCATCAATCAACCCTGCTCTTGACCCTGCACACCTAGCCTTTAAGCATCAAAGGGGATTAGAACAACCTCCCATGGAGATGAACCTTCTAAATTCCTTAGATTGTGAATCTTCCTTTGGGGGGAACTTTACGAACCAATACATTTTTATCAAAACTACTCCTACTCAACATGATGATGTTGGTGACCTCCAAAAAAGACTCTTTCAGGATAATCTAGCCAAGAAAATTGAAGATTTAGAGGCTAAGATGAGGCTGCTTCATGAAAGAGAAAACAAACTTCTAGACCTTGTGGAGGAGCCTTAGGACTTTGGAGAAAACAAATTTGCCACCTGTTCACAGGAGCAAAATTCCAATTCTGAGATCCTGAACTAAAAGAAAAAAGTAGAATCATGGGGTAGGAAGGAGAAGAAGAAAGGTTTTGCTCAAAACCTTGAAGAAGCTAAGGCTGCTCTTGCTCATGATGATGCTGGTGACCTCTAAGAAAGGCACTTTCAAGAGGATATGGCTAGGAAAATTGTAGAGTTGGAATCTAGAGAGAGATTCCTCAGTCAATGTGTGATGGATGGTTCAGACCCAATGGCACATTCTATGTCTAAACACACCCCATCTACACATCCCCAAGAGAGCTATCAGGCCACACCTGATATTGATGAAGTGCTAGCCAAGTGGAAGGAGGAGAATCATTCAATTCTATCTCAAGGACTGCTTCATCTTCCACATGTTTTTTCCACTTCACCCCTTTTTAAGGAGGAACCTTTTTTGCAAGAGGCAAGTGAGGAGCAAAAGATCCAATCTATAGTCTCCCAAGAAGCTATCATGAACAACAACAAAGAATAAATCATCATCAATGCTCCTTGTGAAGACCTCATCATCAATGGAGAAGATGCAAGTCATGCATACATGTAGATGTTCCATCAATACGAAGAGGAACTTAAGCATGGCGAGCTCCCTCCCCCTTTGTTTGATGAACTTCCTTATTATTTCGATGAGGAGGATGACTACATAGAGGAGCCTGAGTTGGAGGAGGACCAAATTGATATCTTTGAACATCTAGAAATTTTGGTCTTTGAGGAGGAAAATGAGAGGCTAGTCTTCCTTGAGGAAAGCCTTGAAGAAGAGAGATTTGAAGAGAGAGAGGTGATGTTCTGTGGGATGAGTAATCAGTTTGTGATTCCATTTTAGACATCACCATAGTCACCCTTCTTCAAGAAATACTTGAGGGAGTAGAGGATGAGTTTGACACATTTTTTAGTGAGGTAGAAGGAGACAAGTCAGACCATGATGCATTACAGAGGGATCATGCACAACAAAGGGCTTATGATGATGAGCCAACAGCCACAAATTTATTGGTGATATTCACCAGCATGAAGGACCAGCATTCAACAAGATTTTAGGATCAAATAAAGTATGTATATGTTGGAAGCATGTTTAAATCTAATCCACCTAGATACGAGCCAATCCAGGTGACAGGCAAGAGGAGCATGTCACTAATTCTCCATTTCATCTGGCCACTTGCCTGGCACCATAAGTCTTCTTGCCAGGAAGGGGACTTAAGAAGTTTTCCTTTTGATCTAGGAGGGAAGCAGGGGTACTTGGTTAGTTGTATATAGTAGTTTGCTTTTAGTTTCTTTTCTTGCTTTCCCTAAGTGTAGTTTGCACAAGTAGGGTTTTTAGTCTTGTGTGTACTTTCCCTTGTGTCTGGGGTAAAAAGCTTCATGTTTGATTCTTGGATATTTGGGGTTATTACTGACCTTTCTTCAAAGCCAAATTTTGACTCCATGCCTAATGGACTAGAAGGCAACTGTTCATCAAGCATAGCAGGCATGCTTCCCCTGGGAGTTGCTAATTTGTTGACCATTTTGGCCCTATAGGCCAAAATCAGTCCCTTTCTTCCTTTATTATTTAGAGCCAGTCAATTTTCAATTGCATGAGTTTATCAAGCTTCAGTTCATCACTTCATTTCAATGGTGAGGTTCAATGACAAGGTTCAATAATGATAGGCACACAAATGTCAAATTTTTCAGTAGAGGAATCATCAAAGGGAAGGAATAAGTGGAAGCGGCCATGTGTCAACTTCCATATGATTCTCAAAGGACCCTAAAAGTACATAGATGCTACCACGTGTCCTTTCCCATCTCAACAGAGTGTGACAGGTGTCTGCATTTGAGGCTTTAGGTTTCTTTTAAGCTTTGAAGATAAGCCTCTATCAAAGTGCAGCAAAAGCTACCAAGTGTCAACATCTATAGGTTTCTCCTATTGGCTTTAAAGAAGACTGTAGTGGGCCTAAATGAGTTACTAAAGACTACATAGAGCATGCCAAGTGTCACGATCTACAAGAATCAAATGAGTCCTGAAGGTTTCCAAAGGTAGCTAAAGGCTCTACAGAAGTGGCCACGTGTCTCCTTCCACAAAAATCTCAAAATGCTCTGCGTGACCCTCAAGGGAGCCTCAAAGGTGAATGGATGCCACCACTTGTCCTTGCCCACCTTAGTGGAGTGTGACAAGTGTTTGCATCTGAGTCCTTGAGTCTCTCTTAAGCTTAACCTTTAAGTTTCTCTCAAGAGTTAAGTGGAAGTGTCCACATGTCAACTTCCACCTGACTCTCAAAGGACCCTCTAAGTTAAGTGAATGCTACCACATATCCCATCATCAGCTTGATGGAAGCTGCCATGTGTCAAAATCCACATTTCAAAGTGTCTTCTAAGTGTCCAAGCAGTGGACTATGACACATGTCAAAGTAGATGCACTCTTAGCTAAGAGCCAAAGGAGTAGCAGAAGGAGCTAGAGGAGACAAAGTAGCCAAGCATAGAAATAGACAAAGTGATCCAAGTAGTGTGGGAAAGTGTCGATTTAAGGAGTTATTCTAGTGGTTGACATAGTACTTGCCATGTGATCATCAAGAGGCACAAATGGTGAACAGTGCTACCCATTTTTATTCATTTTACATTGATGAGCAGACAAACGGTGTAGCTCATAATTTTGAATCATGACAGGGGCCGACACAGCATTATCTTCAAGAGGCTTCCTCTCCCAATGCTTAGAAGGCACATGGGTCACTTGTAAAAGGGTGCTAAAATGGCCTCTTTCTTCCTCTATATATTGTAAAGCTTCTCATTTGAGAAAGGATCCATTCTCTCAGCCTTAAGGCAAAACTCTACCCAAAAATCTCTTGGGGCTTGTAAGGCAGAGCTCTGCCAGATTTTAACTTGAATCAGGACTTAGCATTTTTACCTCTATCTAGACTTTCACTTTAAAGTATATGTATATTTTCTTCTTTTGTGTTAAGTCATTGTCTTCCATGATTTTCACAGATCGATTACAACATGTCCAGTGCACTGTGAAGTCTCCTTTCTGTAGGTCTGCCAAAAGTGTCTACAGGAAGAGTGTAGGTGCCTATGAATAGGCTGCCATAAGTGTGTCTCAAAACACCTTTGGTAGTTCCTTCCTCCTTGTATCTCTACGGACCCCTAGCTAACTATTGCAAAAGAGTTTCCCACTTTAGATGAAGTGTATGGGCATTTCTTCCTGGTGAAAAGTGTATATTCAGGCTGGGTGGGTCATCATTTTTCTGGTGTATCACCTTTTCATTTTTTAGGTTAGGTTCTATTTTCAGCATCTCTCTCTCTCTTTTCATCGCCCCCCCTTTTTCATTTTATTATTAGCAATAGGATAAACTATGGCCTAAAAGATACATCAGAGGGAGCTAGCCCTTACCTAGAGACTCTCCCCTCTAGCTTCACCGGTCCCACAAGTGAGAGGGGAGTTTCCATTATTGCATGTAGAAAGGCAGGAGCTTGGCCTCCTACCCTAGGTGCAATCCACTGTGTCAACAATACTTTTACATGGTTTTGATGTTGGGCTAGGCTTTTACCCTACAACCTTGCTAAGTAGGGAGCATCTCATTGTCTTATGAGAACACTTTTACATGTTATATTTATCCAAAACCTCTTTTCCATGTTGATTTGTATATAATATAAATTTATTACTATTCACTTATAGTTTACATGTGCTAGAATTGATATCCTATTTGTAAACAATGACATGAATATATAATCTAGATCTATGTTAATTCATATGTTTTTATGACATTTATATGTCCCTCGTATGTGGAATTTGAGCCTTATGTGTGAAATTTCTTGTTACAATGGTTTAATGATAAATATGATACACATTATACTTATTTTATTCCATTATTCATATATAATTCAATGTTATACTCAATTTCATAATGCAAAGCCATTTCAATGCTTACAAGTTATTTACATGTTTTAATGGTTCATTCAAAACTTTTTTGAAATACAAATCACATTTTTAAATGCTATTACATTATTATATATTTTAATATATTAGATAACACTTTGTTTTGATCTAAATGTCTTACAATCAACATCCCTCATCTCAAAAGGGGGCCATTAAACCATGCTTATATTAAATTTAAGCCCTCAAAAGAAACATATTTCATATTTAAAAGAAAATACAATATGGAAATTATCAATATGGCTCAAATTTTTCAAAATTATAAGGTAATATATCTTACATATACACCCACCCTCATAATTAATTGAGCATAGATGCATATGTGTGAAAAGACTTTAAAAATTCCCAATAATTATCACTCTATACAAAATAGGGGGCATGATGTTGGTTCATTTATTCCCCCTTTTTATATTTTTAAATAAATAATTTTTTAATATTTATAGATTGAATATAGATCCATGTGTAATAGTGTGATTCATCTCTTTTTTAAGTAGGCCATGTTTAAGCGTAGTGTCGCTCCATGTCTTGGTAACACTTTTATGAACCATGAATTGGTTCCACCTTTTTCCCATTATTTTCTCCTTACATTTTAGTGACACTTGATGGGTAAATTTTTTAATTATTCTTAGATTGATCTTCATAAGTGAAATCATATCTTTTTAAATTAAAAATATTCACTCATTTAGACTTGATCACTCTTGATTTTTCTATAGGTTCAAATCCTGTGATTTGGTATAGTTATGGTTTAGTGATACACAATGACCTACCAGTCATCTTATTACCACTTGTCATATTTTTTATTCTCCTTGGACAAGAATAAAATAATTTTTAAATCACCCTATCTTCACTTGGGTCAATTCATGATCCAAGAAACCCAATTCCTCCCCTGAATAAAAAGTGTGTTTTTACACTTAGATTTTTTCTCTCCTTTACTCTAACAATTTAAATTTATTTAATAACTAAAATAAATAGGATAGAATGTAAACATTGAAATTTAATCAATAAATTCTTGATATTTATTTTTAAACCCCAAGACAAACCACTAAATGAAGATACTCTTAGTGAAGGATTTAGTGAATATATTAGCAATTTGCTCCATTGTTTGGATGTAGCAGAGATTAATGACTTGATCATGAATGAAATCTCAAATTAAATACATTTAAATCTCGATATGCTTGGTCATTTTATGAAGGACTAGATTCCTACAAATCTAGATTATTCTTTGGTTGTCACATAAGATGACTATTGGTCATCGAAATTAGATGACAAACTCAATGTGAATCCCTTGAAGCCAAATAGACTCAATGTAAGAATTAATAGCTCCTATGTATTTTAATTTAGTAGAAGATAAAACAATATCATTCTAATTCTTACTTGATCAACTAATTAGACTTGAAACAAGGGATAAATTATATCACAAAGTAGACTTATGATTTTGATTATCACCAACCTAATCAAAATTTATATAACCAATAAATTTGATGTTGATTCCTACTCCATAGTGAATCCCAAAATTATGAGTACCCTAAATGTAGTGGAGAATCCACTTAGCTATTTTCTATTATAAGTCATGTGGTTCCTACATAAATATTGAGAACATGGATATTGTATATGAACTGTCAAATCTAGTGTGCATAAGGTAGATGAGACCACCAATAAGTTATCGATACAAGCCAGAATCAACCAAAGGAGATGGAAAATAAACCTAAAGCTTCACAACAGATATTAAAGGAATAAGATCTAAATTATAGTTAACCATGTTAAACCTTGTAAGCAAATCATAAGCATACTTGGATTATGAAATAGTGTTCTCAGAGTTAGACTGAGAAATTTCAATCCTTAGGTATAATGCAACAAGCCCAAGTCAACAATTTAAAACTTGTTAGACAAAGATGTTTTCTTTTCTATGATGGTGGTTGAAGAAATACCTATAATTAATAGGTCATATATTTAGATAACTAGAATCAATAGTGAATCTTCCTACATAAAATATAGGCATTTGGATCAGAATGGCATCTGGTGAACCCAACTAAAAGAAAAAAGGATTCCATCTTGTCATACCAAGCTCAAGGATCTTGTTTGAGGCCATAGATAGATTTCTAAACTTTTAAAACTAAGGAGAATATTCCATAAATCCTTTTAGTTTTTCCATGTATATTCCCTATTTGAGGTCACTATAAGAAAGACACTCTTTACATCTATTTGATGAACATCCCAATGATGTGTTTCAACAATAATGAGAGTCATTTAGATTGAGTTCATTTTGGAAAATGAGCCAAATGTCTCAGTATAGTCAATGTTAGGTACCTAAGAAAAAACATTTGCTACCAAACATGCTTTGAAGTTGTCTATGGACCCATTTGATGAAAATTTTGTTTGGTATATCCATCCACATCAAGTTTTTTTCTTCCCTTATGAAAAAGGACTATATCCCAAAAAAATTTACTTACCAAGGAACTATATTTCTCTTTCATAGTAGTATCCCACTTAGTAGTTATTTATTCCTCAAAAAATAGCTATGGAGTGGAAGGAAATACAATGGAATCATGTGGGGCATCCTAGAATTGTAAATGAGTTCACCCAGTGTTTGATGGCCCTCTAATATATAGGCCAACACTTTGTAGTGTATATCTAGCCCAAAGAAGACTAGTGTTCAAAGAATGAGGAGGAGATTCCTCATCCTCTAAATATATTCTAAGAGAATGAGGAGGTGAATCCTCATCACTACTCTCATCATCAGAAATAGAATAAAAATATAGATCATCAAGAAACTACTTAGATAGATATGAATCATCAACTATCATCAAATCCTATTGCATCCAAGGAAGAGAGAAGAGTGTCATGTGTGAATTATAAATGAGCCTTTTTAAAGTGAACACTCCTCTCAATGAAAAAATCTTGAGTGGTGGGATGGAAAAGCCTATATCCCTTGACACTTTTAGGATATCTAAAAAATATGCTAGGGTGAATTTGAGGTTGCATTTCCTTACATTTTTTATTGATAATGTAAGCCATATCAAGAGATACAAACACTCAAAAGTGATTTAATTTGGGTTTTAAACTTCTCTAAACTTCAAAAGGAGTAATTCCCTTTAATGTTTTATGAGAAATTAGTTCTAGATATAACAAGCATAGTTTGTGGCCTCAACCCAATACTAATGTGCATGAGACTTGGAGTGTAAAATACAATTGGCCATTTCATTTAAGAACATGTTCTTTCACTCTATAAAATCATTATACTAAGGACTATATATAACTATATGATGTATCTCAATCCCATCTAAAGTGCATAATTGTTTAAAATGGTTACTCACATGCTCACCACCATTGTTAGTGCACAAAATCTTGATGGATTTACTTGACTATTTTTATATAAGCACCTTGAAGTTTTGAAAATGATCAAATACCTCTAATTTATACTTAATAAAGTACAACCAACTATTATTGGCCATTTTAGCCAACAAGAGGCCTTGGGCACTTGATAAAAGGAAGGGTACATTTTTTGTAAAACTAGCTAGTCATAGTCCCTTATGATCATCTTCATAGTGTCTAGGTGAACCATAGATCAAGTATGGTGAAGTCATTGAGATCCATGATCTTTTTAATAGTACTTTAGAGACCTATTTGATCATAAACTTATATTAGTGATATATGTAGAAGAGTTGTATTCACATTGTTAGGTGTATGCATTGAAATCTTCTCACCCCACTAATTCTACTAATTATGATAGTTTCCACTAATTTATCCTATAACTATATTTCCTAGATAATTTAACTAATATCCTATTATCCCATGTCCCATTCCCATAGTATAAAAACCTTACCCCATCCCAAAACCAATTAATCCCTTCATTAAACCCCTAACAACACTTATTTACCCACTAACGTACTCCCTAAGCCCACTAGTCAATTTAAAAATACAAAATAATCTAACTATCCAACTACCACCCTATTCTAGCCTCTATTAAACCCCTAAACCATAATAAGATATTTCTATAGTTTGATAATTCTATAAATCTCCTCCATTTTATCTCTTTCCCCTCTAGAATTTTCTATTCTAGAGATCTCTATAAAATTAAAAATTCCATGGAAAATCTGTAGCCATTGATCTCAATGGCCCAAATTTGAATTTGAACCATTGATTTCTCCCTCCATGCCTATATAGCCAAGCTCACCCCCTCCTTCAAACTAACTTGAAAAACTACCAAATTTATACCATTATCTTGTATCCACACAAAATTCTTGCATTTAACCAAAGCCATTATCAAGCTCAATCACCCATTGGAAGCCATTATCAACATCAATCAAGCAATCCAACATCTTAAAATTTGCATCAAATAATCCATTTTACAATCCTTGAGTAGATCTATAAAGAGGTAAAGTGATGGTAAGAACACTCTTATTGAGATGATTATCTCTTTTGTCCCCTCCTATTTGGGTGTTTAGATTTTAGGTTTTTATTACTAAAAATAGTAGTAAAGGTTGAATCTAAAATTTACACTACATTTTGGTGACCACAATGGGAGAGTTACTTCCTTAACTAACCTTATAATCTTACTAGAAGTGACTTAGATGATTGTAGGGAAAACTAAAAATTAATTAAAGACTGAATTTTGAATTTTTGTCATACACAGGCAAATTGTGATTTTAAATTGGTATTAGAGATATTGTATTTACGATATTATAGGTCAAGTTACAACTTTTTTTATTAACCACTAATGACTAAGGTCTTTTGTAAGTTTTCAAATTTCAATAAAATTATAACTTTGAAAGTTGTGATTTTACCCTAGTAATCATGATTTTATTGATTAGAGTCATAGTTTTTTGAAGATTAGTAGTTAGGGTCATATATATATTTGGTCTTTACTAACCTTCTTTTGCAGGATAACTTATTTTCTATCTATTTGTCTAGAAGTGTTATATTTATATGTGCAGGGTAAAGAGAGGTCAATCCGATATTCAAATTATTGGTAAGACACAAAGTCATGACTTTGAGATTTACATCTTTGCCTGGTAATCACAATTTTGTAGGTTATAGTTATGATTTTATAAAAGCTCATAGTTAGGGTTATATTATTGTATTCTATTTCACTTAACCTTCTACAATTGAACCTATGTTATTTTAGTTACCTTGGAGTGTGATATCTCTTATGTGTATGAAAATGAGGGATAGTATATCATTCTAACCACTTGAGCCCTGATGATAATATCATAACTTTAACATCTAAAACTTTGCCCTTGTAATAGTGATATTAATAGTTGTAGTTATGGTCTTGTCAAAATTAGTTTTGCCCCTGCCTCTTATCCACTACTAATCATTCTATAAGGTATTATTACTTTGTTTATGCTACCTTGGGAAGTATTCTAGTCTCTAGTTTTTTAGGAGGAAGAAGATTAAATCAAACCTAGGACCATTTGGCCACTATCTACAAAATTAAAACTTTAACATTAGTAGTTTTGACCCGATAATTATGGTTTTATCATAGAAAGTCATAGTTTTGTTTTTCTCCATTACAATGGTAAATTATACCTTTTTGATAAAAATTTCCTTAGCTTCTGTTAGATACTAGGGTACTCAACAAAGGAAGGATATATCTAAGCCACTTTGACCATTTGGAATTCATTTATTTTGGACCTAATCATACTTATAGGGGTATTTTAATAGCTTACTATTTGTGTGCAATATTAATAAGGGACATGAAGAAGACCAAGCCACATATCAAGAACCACATCATAAACTTGTTTTAACCCCTACTACAAAACCACAAGTCTCAAAATTGTGATGTTGTCCTACAAGTAGAGATTTTATAGATTCTAGTTATGGTTTTATAGATAAATAGGTGAACATAATAGTTTGGGTGATCTATTAGGCTTAGTAGTTTTATCATTCTCTATGTTTAGTAGTTTTATAATCCTCCTTGTTAGCATAAAAATTAATTTGAGTTGACTTTTTTATTTAAAAAGTCTTAATAATATAAATATCATAAACTCTTCTAAAGATTTGTCTATCTTAAAATTATATAAAAGATTAGTTATCTCATTAACATCTATCTACTTTAGAAACATTTTATGATTTTCTTATTTTCTACAAAATTGTAGATTATGAATTGGTGTAAATTATG
Organism: Torreya grandis; assembly: GCA_037957365.1. NCBI lineage: Eukaryota > Viridiplantae > Streptophyta > Pinopsida > Cupressales > Taxaceae > Torreya > Torreya grandis. The sequence continues at coordinate 114,176 of JARHVA010009692.1, forward strand.
ATAATGTTATTTGTAATTGTGATTTTTCCTAATTGTCATGGTTTTGTAGGTTGACCACCATGGTTTACTAACTTCTACAAGATTTCAACTCATGATCTATGATTTTTCTAGTTGTGATATTGATTTGTGTATTTGAAATTTTATAGGGACTTACAATTTTTTAAAATTTAAAATACTAATACCTTTTAGTGTAGGACCCCTCAAGACCAAGGCACCTTTCTTTGTACCAATAACATATTATCTCAATTTATATTTTTACTTTAGTGTATATACTTGCTTGTGTGTGTAGTTTTTACTTATCTATAACTACTTGTCACTTAGTTATATATACTTTTTCCCCTTACACATAGGTAATTAGTCAGTAAATTAATCATGTTGTGTTAGCCTGTTTGTTATCCCTAAGTCTAGGATAGCATGTGATATGGAATTCATCCCCATGCATGAGCTTAACACATAGGGGTTGGTGATGTGGATTTAATCACCACATACTAACCAAATTTTATGTTCTGGTGGAGTTTAAAAATCAAGATAGCTATCATTTAGTGCAAAGTAGAACTCCCCATAAAGGGTTCTATGGAGTGAGGGGAGTTTAAACTCCAAGATGCCAGGTAGTTAGACAAAATCCTATACAAACTTGGGTCCCACTATACCTTTATTTATATAGAGGATGCACCTAGAAACCCTTGTGAATACTTAGATTAGGATCCTTTATTCATAATAGGTGAACCATTATAGGGGTCAATATCAGCTTCAAATTAGCCATCTTATGTAACTTGGTTCGAGAGGGTTTAGTAAATTCTATAATGGGTCATCAGCATACAACCTTACGCATGAATCCATTTGATGGTGCGGGCATTAAGTTACACACCCTTATTAATTGACTAATTTAGGATTCATGATTATGTGTGTTTTTTGAGTGTTATGATAAATTTGTATTTTTTTCAAGCCAAGTCATCCATACCCTATTTTGTGTGTGACACCTTAGATACTCCTAGATTAACCCTCATCTTCATCTTAATATACACTCATCTCATCCATATCCTAATCTTCATTATCCATCTACCTAAAAACCATTCACCCTATAATCTCTATTTATCCTACTATCCACCCTATATCATTTACCCATTTTATATTATCCCACACATTATCTAGTATCTAACACCCATCTACTATTCATTTTATATCTTTCATATCTCACAATGCCCATTATATATTCTAGGTAACTTCCATAATCCCCCTTGTCCAATCCCATATTTTCTATCACACTATCCCATACCTAATCATCTTTTCCATCCTATTAATATCCATCTTATAACTTTGCATCCTATATTCTATATCCTCCATTTCACATGTATCTCATCACCATGAATGTTATATTCCATCCTGGAGTCAAATTCTAGTGGTCACCCATCCTCTACAATTATCATTTGTCATTTCTTACATCCTTACAATAGGTATTATCAATATACATAGTCCTATTAAGATTATAATCTAACACCCATCACTCATCCCTATCAAGTGCCTTCTTGACTTGGCACCCATCAAACTATCCCTTTGGTAGTGAACAAGGTATTTGATCCCATCAATTTCTTTCATCCTTGCTAGATTGGTCTCTTATGAGACTTTATATTTTGGTAATTCTTAGTCACCTCATCTTTTTCTAAAGATCATCACATCACTCTCTTTGACTACTAGTAGATTTGGTCTCTAGATAGAGATAGTATTTCAACACTTCCACTTCATATACCACACCTCATCGCATCTCTCTTTTAAAATAGTGATTTACACCCATGCCCAACTTAGGATTAGACAAGCTTCTAACCAGAACAATGATCTAATAGGGAACCTATAATATCTAACGCATGATTATGATGATACCCATAGTGATATACATACCCTTGGAGAAGAGGATGAATAGTTTAATTTCCTACATAATGACAAGGTTAAAAACCTAATTAACTGATATTTATTTGAAAACCATGATCATGTTTTAGATCATGCCATTAAAATAGGGGGAACACTACCTTCAACCTTTGATTGAAGCCTCCTACAAAATATAGTTCATCCTCCCACTCATCTAAACAGACCCATAAAAATGTACATACCAATCAAATATCGCATGAAGAGGAAGATGTGGAGCATTGATTTATAAAATAATAATGCTTAGCACCCCTATGAAACAATCATATTGAGGCTAATAGGAGGCAAAGTGTCTTACATGATCGATTAGACAAACTAACACAACAAATTCATATTTTATTCTAGGTCCAAAATCAATGTCCTTCATCCCCCTATCAAAATAACACCTAAAACAACCAAAATGTATATAATACTCAAAACACTCACAACACTTAAAACACCCATATCCCTTAAAATATTCAAAATCAAGCCATTAATCCTCTTAGAGACCCCATAATCGCACAAGGAGACCCTCCAACAAATAGACCCACACTAACAATCCCTCAAATACAAATATGAATATTTTTGTTCTTCACCCTTTAACATGAGTATATTATAAATACCTTTCCCTTCACACTTTGAAACCTAAATTCAAAAAATATCAAGGAAAAGGAGATCCCTGAGATCATGTGCAAGATTTTTCTGTGGCTTGCCATGAAGTAACATACAAAAATGCCTATTTATTGAGACTCTTTCCAAAAAGTCTTATGGGACCCACTTTATAATGGTTTATGCACCTACCTAAGGGGTCTATATCTAGCTTCAGAGAATTAACAAAATAAATTTAGACACATTTCATTCAATATTAAACATGACATCTCTATAATAGACCTCTATAATACCAAGTAAAGAAGTGGGGAAAGTTTAACATACTTATTACAAATATGGATGAGTTTAGAAAGATGCCTGAGGTGTAAAGTACCTAAAAAGGAGTTTGCCAAGATATTTGTGGATAAATTTAATGTTGAACTCAAATATCATCTAAAACTCTAGTGTGCTAAGACCTTCAATGAAATAATTGAGAAAGGGATGAAAATTAAAAAGGCCATTATTGAAAAGGGGAAAATTAAATTATAATCCCAAAATGAGCATAGTCAAAATCAAGATAACTCCTTTTTTAGGAAAATCAAAAGTCTTTAAGAGAAATAAGAATGTCATGGGAGATGGGGTAACTGATTCTAATAGCATGTAAAAACCATTCAAAAGAAGAACCCCATATAACACTCAAATGTCTCCTCTATCCACGTACCATGAGGAAATCCAATGACTTGGACTGGTAAGAGACCACTAACTAACTTTTGAGCACCAATTGAAATAGTCCTTGATCAATTAATTTTTGCTAGTATGTGCACCCTTCCTAAAATTAGATCTATGGATGATCGACAACCAAAATCAGACGGGTAAGATGAATATGAATTTTGTAAATACCATAGGGCTAAATGTCATGATATGAAAAGATGTTTGTAATTGAAGCACTATATTTAGGACCTAATTGAAAGGGGTGACATTGAAATAAAAGTAAAAAATCCTTCAAATAAATCCATAAATGGGTAGCTTGGCATTTATAAGGACTCACTTCTTAAGCATGATCAAAGAAATAAGATACCACCAAGAGACCAAGGTCAGGGCTCTTCCTCTAATTGTAATGACTACTACATCCTATCTGCCACTATGTTAACACCATTAAAAATTCATTGCCCCAAAGAGTCTACTCCACCTTCATCTACTATTTTGAAAATCAACTAAGCCACTACTGATTATGTGGTTACCACTAGATGCAGTAAAATTATAGTTCATATAGCACCACCCAAGGATCCATCCTCCTCTTCTGCTAACCAAAAGGGGAATATTTATAAGAAAGTTTCAAATTATTCCCATAAGTCTTATGACATCATTTATCAGCTTGAAAAGACACCAACCCAAATTTCATTAATGGAGATTTTGAAAACCTCCTCTTTGCATTAGGAAATACTTAACCAAGTTTTAAATGACCTCAAGGTCCCTAGTGACTTGGATATTAACTAGTTCCAAGCATTAGTGGGACATTAATCCCCTTCACAATATATTAATTTTTTAAGCATGAGATATACTGAGAGGGGGGGTGAATTAGTATATCATATATCTTATTAATCTTTTCTTTAACCAAATTCCACTTAATCAAACATTCAAGATATGCAATAAAACTCAAACAAATAAACACCACATAAAATAGAGAGAGACACCAAATATAACATGGAAACCCAATGTTGGAAAAACCATGAAGAACAATCTCAAGTATATGAATGAGCACCAACCCAAATAATATTCACAAGCCAAGCTTACAAGAGCACCAAACCCCTTTACCAAGCACCAACCTAGCAACTATTCATGAGCACCAACCCACAGGAGCACCACACCCCTTTGCCGAGCACCAACCTAGCTACTATTCATGAGCACCAACCCATAGGAGCACCAACCCCTTTGTTGAGCACCAACCCAGCTATAATTCATGAGCACCAACCCATAGGATCACCAACCCCTTTGGCAAGCACCATCCCAGCAACAATTCATGAGCACCAATCCATAGAAGCACCAACCCCTTTGTGTATACCACACACTTATCTCTCAATGTTCCTATCTCAAAAAATGATAGTTTAATACAACATCTCTTACCTCTCTCTCACCTTTGCTCTTCTAAGCTAGATATAACAAATAAAAATCATATTCATCTCTCACAATTTCTCTTTTAAGCTAGATATTACAATATCAAATCAACCTCTATCTCCCATATTACAAATGGCTTCTCAAACCTTTACTTATAGCTTTCCAAATGACCTTTGGCCTTTCCCCTTTATGACCCTTCAATCCTCATGGAAGATGGTGCCAAACTTGTATGAGCCTTCATATTCAAGCCTTTTAAAAGTCATGTGGTGACCCTTCATGATCAAAAATGTCCTTCCCACTTTTGTCCTTATCTTGGTGACTTTTCATATACCTCAAAGCGTCCCTTCATGAAAAATTGCACCCTTCCTCTTTTGTCTTCACTTGGTGACTCTTGGAATTCCCCAAGATGACTCTTTATGGAAAAATGCATCCCATCCTTCTTTTGTCTTTACCCTGTGGCTCTTTGACTTCTCCATGGGCCCTTATTTTGTCTCATATGCAACAAAAAATATATTCATTAATATTAACTCAAATTAGCCAAGATATAATAATTATAAACATCATTAAATGCAATAAGGCCTTTATCACCAATAATTATAGACCTTTGACATCAATGACAATATTTACAACATAATTTTGGTGCTCAAGATATGCCTCTAATTGGCCCTCACCATAATTATCCATTTATGTATCTATATCCCACCACCACATCTCTTAGGTTCTCATAGATGGAGGATCAATGTTAAATTTATGTAATTTAGACTTCTTGAAAAGCTTGGGGTATTCAAAAGCATCTTTAGTACCTACCTTGATTATTATAAAGGCTTATGATGATAATGAAAGGCCATCTACATAGATTATCTACCTTCCCATTTCTAGGGGGCTCATAGTAAACCAAACATTACTCCATATTATGGATGTAGATTTACCCTATAACATGTTGTTAGGATGAATGTGGATCCATGAAATGAAATCAATCCTACATCAATGTTTAAAATTCCCCCACTTTAGAATGGAGGTCACCATTCCTGGAGAAATTGATAATTTCTATAGCTATCAAATGAATCAATCCTCATCATCACATCATTACCCTACAATAAATAATTTCATCCTAAGTCCAACAACTACCAAGTATATATCCCTCAATCATCTTGTACCTATATCAAATATAATACCTAAAGTCACCCATTTGAAAATCACATCCATGGGTTATGGAGAGTATGAATATAAAAACTTTTGCATAGGTAATTTACCACCCTCACCATGTAGCTATGGGTCCCCAGCCATCCAGAAGGTCAATCCAATCAAATATCAGTTCAAACTAATGGCCTTCTTTAGTGAAGGATTATTGTTAGAATAATGTATTAAAGAATTAGATGACTTATGGCTTACACTAGATGATGAGGACCTTATATCTACAAGAAAACAATATCCCCAAATATAGAAGATGATTTAAAATATACATTATAAAGGGAAAGGACTAGGCAAACAAGAATAAGGAAGGCTTGAACCCATCATGGTTCAAGAATATCCATAGTATCTTGGTTTAAGGTAAAAAATATTTGATGATGACCTAAAAAATATTATTGTGGATACTCCTTTGACCCCTGAGCAGTCTCTCCTTGATAAAGACATTGAGATAGGTTCCATTTGTAGTCACTTCAAGGATCTTACTACCACCAACCTACTCCCTAACTCTATAATTTCCAACATCAACATCTCCCTCTATTATCTATCACTCATTGACTGGGATAAAAAATAGGATCCTTCTTTTGATACATGTCAAAATGATGAAGTAATCTTGGAATGTATGGGAGTTTAGGATTTTATTCCATTTGGTGATCACACAAAAGTCTTTTCCATAAATATTTATGAGTTTGCATACTTTGGAAAATAATAAGAACCCCATGCTCAAAGTGATGAAGATAATTGTAAAGAGGAAGAGCCTCCTAGATATCTAAATTAACAACCACATGTCTCATTTTAATCGAAAGAGTACTTTGACATTGATATATATCTCCCAAATTGTTTAGATTTAGATGCTCTAAAAATATCATTGACTCCCTATTTATAATATAAATCACCCTATCTTATTGAGGAGGCAATATAATTTAACATTGGGAATAAACAACATCCCACAATGGTTAAATTTAGGGAATCCCTAACACCGAAGGAACATGAAGTTATCATTGATCTGCTAATAGAATTCATAGACGTATTCACATAGAGCTATGCAGACATGCCTAGACTAGACTCATCCTTAGTAGTACATCATTTGGTTGTGCATCATGATTCTAAATTGATCAAATATAAATTATGAAATATGCACCCCAAATTACCCTTATTAGTCAAGGAGGAATTGAAAAAGTCCTTAGAAGTTGGCTTCATCTAATGAATTGATTATTATGAGTGGATCTCTAACATTATTCCTATGGCTAAGCCATAAGGGGGAATTTGAATTTGCATGGACTTTTGAGACATAAATAAGGCATGTACCAAGGATGATTTTCCCCTTACCAATATTGACATGATCATTGAATCGACAATAGGATATGTTATTTTGTCTCTCATGGACAAATTTTTAGGTTATAACTAAATTACAATCATGCATGAGGACCAACATAAAGCAAATTTCATCACTCTATGGGGAACATTTTTCTATTAGTTTTTACCCTTTGGCCTTAAAAATGTTGTTACAACTTATCAACAGGCCATGACAGTCATTTTCCATGATAAGATGCATGGTATAGTTGAAGATTATGTGGATGAGATTCTGGGGAAGTCTTGACTTAGGTCTAAAAACCATGTTGTCTTAAGGATAATCTTTGAGTGATTGTGAGAATACAAGGTCAAATTAAATCCCAAGAAGCATGTATTTGTTGTTACTTATGAAAATTTGTTAAGATTCATAGTTTTCAAAAGAGGTATAGAATTAGACCCAACCAAATTAAAACCCATCATGAAAATGCCTCCACCTCATAATCTAAATTAGCTTATAAGTCTTTAGGGAAAATTGTAGGCCATTCGATGCTTTATCTCTCATCTTAAAGAAATGTGTCACCCCTTTACCCATATCTTAAATAAGGGGACTATTTTTAAATGGAACACTAAGTGCCAACATAATTTTGATAATCTCAAATGATATTTGTCCAACCTACCTATTTTGTCACCTCATATATTGGGAAGGCCCTTGCTCTTATATATTTCAGCAATGCCATGTGTAATAGGCACCCTCCTAGCACAACATAATGATAAGGGTAAGAAACAAGAAATATATTACCTCAGTCACACACTAATATCTTATGAGCTAAATTATACTCCAATTAAGAAGGAATGCTTAGTCATGGTCTTGGACTCATAAAAGCTTTGGCACTACATTCTCAATAATCAAGTCCATCTCATCACCAAGGTTGATCGTCTTAAGTATTTATTTTATAAAGCAACTCTTATTGGAAGAATGTCTAAGTAGATCATGATCTTCCATGAATTTGAGAGTGAATATGTTAATCAAAAATCCATTAAAGGATAATTCATAGCAGATCAATTAGTGGAAGCACCACTTGAAGTGACTAAACCCCTTATAACAAAATTCCTTGATGACTCCATAATGAGTACTTATTAATCTAGTGGTTGGAAGTTATATTTTTATGGCTCATTTCCAACACATGGATTAAGGGAAGGCATCGTTATCATCACCCCATAAGGTAACCTTATTCCTAAAGCCTTCTACCTCACCTACCCATGCACTAATAACATTTTAGGATATGAGGCCTTGATAGTTGGCCTTCATCCAGCCATCCAATGATATACCCAACATGTATAGGTATTTGGTGACTCATAGGAGGTTAATGATAAATTCTAGATACAGGAGGAGAAGTTACTCCCTTATCAGCAACTAGTTGTTCCATTAAAGTAGAATTTTTGAACTAGCACATTTGAGTAAGTACCTTGAGGGTGTAATACAACTAATTTAATGGCCATCATTGGCTATCTTATTGACCTCCTTGAAGATGATTTAGAAGGTCATTTTCTCATTAAATATCTGATCCTCCCAACACATCAATCTATGGCTCCTTTCTAAATTTGTGTAATCAATGATCCTAGTCTTCCCTAGTACCATGACATCTATAGGTACCTCCTTGATAACATCCTCCCCCTAAGCTTAATCACCACTAGTGTAAAGCCTTCATTCATCACACCTCCTATTACACAATCCTTGACAACATGCTCTATCATAGAGGCTATGATGGGACTTTATTAAGATTCCTAACATCAAATGAGGCTTCTCACATGATCAAGGAAGTTCATGATGTTATTTCTAGTGGTCACTTAAGTGGAATGGCCTTGACCAAGAAACTACTCTAGACTAGATATTATTTGGCAACCATGGAATAAGAATCCTAATAATATGTGTGGAAATGTGTCGCTTGTCAAAAACATCAGAATCTTATTCATGCACCTACATATGAATTATATCCCATCATGAGTCCATGGACATTTTACATATGGGGCCTTGATTTGATCAATAAAATTAATTTGAGGTCATCATATGGTCACAAGTTTATCATTATAGCAATTGAGTATTTTACTAAGTGGGTAAAAGTGATGGTGCTCACTTATACCATAGGAAGTTGATGCCTTATTTCAAATATATCACATCAAGCAACATTTCTCTTCTCCATATCATCCCTAGGGAAACAAATAAGCATAAGCAACCAATGAGACCCCTATCAATATCCTTAATAAAATAATTAATCAGGTAGGTAGGAATTGGCACCTGTAACTATATCTAGCTCTTTGGTCTTATTGCACAAATATTCACACCTATTGGGGCCACTCCTTACGCCTTGGTCTATGGGATAAAATTAATATTTCTAGTGGAAGTAGAGTTCCCCTCCCTTCAAATATCATTAAGGGTAATCATCACTAACCATAATTTTAGATAGGAATACCTACATGAATTAGAGCTTATCAATGAGAAATGTCAAAAGGCCCTTGATCACTTATAAGATTATCAAAATAGACTAAAATTCCAATATCAAAAAAAGATCTAGTCCAAATAATATGAGGTAGGTGACCTAGTCCTAAAGGAGAACAAAAAAAATACTAATGTTGACATAGACAAGAAGGGAAAATTTGAGGCTAATTGGCTTGAGCCTTATATCATCATTGCCAAGTTTGGATATGGAGCCTATAAATTGGCCACATTGAATGGTGAAGAACTTGATGATCCCATGAATATAATGCATTTGAAACATTTTTACACCTAACATGCTCCAATATCCTTCGTCTATGCATCTCCACTCTTTGGGGCATATCCTTATCCACTCTATCCACTCCATCAAATCTCCCCAATAGTCTAAAAAAATCCATCCAATGGTGAAAACCAATATTCTAGAACCTTGAGAAATTACCATGATGAAAATTGGTTTTTGATGTCATGGTAAATAACCCTAACCCTAGTATCAATAGTGGTCATCCATCATAGGTTCTTATACAACAACAAGAGGCAAATGCTTTAACATAAGGTTGATAACATTTCTTTTTAAGTAATGTGGATATTTTCTGGGGAAGTCCTCTATAGTCACTTATCCATATCTAACATCTACATGTACCCAAACTACCATCATATCCTTATCATAACCCCCTATCGTATTGCCCCTTCATATCCTCTCTGAAAAGCATGTCTCCTTTTAACCTCAAGCTAAATTCTATCCATATTTGTCTCTTACTATCCCTAAGAATATAGTTCACACCTTCCCACTAACATTGTCATTATGAAAGGGTCAAAATAAAAACTTATCTACCTCTAGGGTTGGCATACATTATGACACCTAATCTTGAAATTTCACCCTAAACCCCACTTGCTATTATTTATGGACTAGGTTTGAATCTTGTCCAAATATGTAGAAACTTTTTTTGGCACAACATACCTTATACATAGCCTCTTCTCATCATTATATCCCATTATTTATAATCATTTTATGATTGCATCATTATCCATTTATATATCCCTTATCATATTCTTAAGATATATTATTGTCTGATTGTCTTATGTGATTATATGTTGGCTTGTGTGAATGTGTATTATCATGGTTACATTGTGTGATCATTTGTTTTGCATGTTCTATTAGTAGTTCATAGAAATTTTATTTTTTCAAATTTTATGGGAACAAGGATGATCTAAATGGACCTCAAACATTTTCTTGAGAAAGGTAACTTATCAAATAGATTTCTCCTTTCACACACCTATTTTGATGTGCCTTTGGCCTCTCATACCACTAGAAACATGTCTAAATGACGCAATATAAAAATGGTTTTCAAACATTTTTAATGGCTTTAAAAATCACCACCCATCCTATGCCTTTACCTATCATAACTATCCCCATCCCATCTAACCCATCTCTATCTTGACTACAACCTAAACATATCACACCCCATCATTATCCTACTCCCATGGTGTAGGAGGATTCCTACCAAAACATATGAGATATAATGAATCAAATGGGGATTAATATTTCTTTAGAACATTCATACTAAAGTGTACTATCATAAGTACATGAATAATTCCACATCATAATAACATCCTTAAAAAATATAATGCATATATATCTATCTAAAGTTATACTCATTTTTATCATTTGAATCAAAAAAATCATGAATAAATTCAATATAATAATGCATATATCCATCATTAATATCACCAAGCACATAAACATATAAATCCATCAACACATCTCATGTAAAATCATTTGAAACAAAATTATACAAGTCTATCGCATAACATCTAACACCACATCTAAAATCATAAATCATCATGCATCTCATGACATAAATAAAATCCATCATGTAAAATAGAGTCATGTATTCATCACATCACATCATCACAAGATCAATATAGCTCATCATATCATGAATCTCCTCTAATCTAATCATATAATCAAATAACATGTCCATCAATCACATTAATATAATAATATCATCATCAATGTATAAAAATACATAACATAGCATTGAAACATCTCATCATATATATAAATCAAATACACAATTGACATGAGTCCATATCAAAAAATAAGATAAAATACAAGGGCCCATAGGGCAAAAATGAGAGATAGTAAAAAATACCTTATACATCTACACATATCATGACTTAGGATTGTGGTCTTGGTGGCCCTCATGGTCCTGGTCATCCTTGGGAAGGCTGATGCACTTACTATGATGAGCTAGCCTAAAATGAAGCAACATTCTACTCGACTGGTACCAATACCTCATAAAATATCTGATAGTACTATGACTCCTAGGTCAATCTAAAAATGTTAATAATCACCTCTATCATCCCTCACCCATCCATTATCTGATTGACCTCCTCCTTGGCCTTCTCAAATATCTTCATCTCTCTCATAAATGTGAAAATATGTGCAATATGACACTAAAAACTAGTAATCTAAACATCCTTGCTCTAGATCCAACCCTATAGGGTATCAATCCATGCCTATGATATATTAAGCTATCTTGTAAACATATAATCTATGCCTAGGCTTGGTTCATATACCCATCCCTCTGATCCACCTAGGCCTGTAAGGTTATGACTTATCCCTATAGTCTAATCACCTATCCTTATGCCTAGGTTAACTACCCATCTCTCTACACTATCACACTCTATAACTAAACTTATAGCTGGTCCCTCTCTTGAGTGATCCCAAAAATCTTTGCTAGTCAAGCCTAGATATTTATGTCTAACCTAGCTAATAATGTCTACTCATCCTTTATCAGAGGCTAATAAAAATTAATTGCACCATCTCCACCCCCACTACCCCTAGACTGAGTATCAACTTAAGACTATGGTTACAACTGGGGTCTAACTTATGCCTATACCTATGGCCCACTACCTCTTACTACCACTACCCAATCTCCATATCCTCCATCTACATCCATATCCACCTTGTCATGTCTATTATATCCATCCCAAGTAGATGTCTACCTCATATATCTTTATATCTTAAACTATGCTTAACCCATATCCTTAACCCATCCCACCTATACTAAACATCTAATCACCCCCTCTAATCTTATCCACCTAACTATTTAACTATATCCCTTAGCCCCATTAACCACCCATCCTTATTATCTAACTAGCCCTCCAAATAACTTATCCTCTTATATTTTCATCCTTAACCCCTTTTTATTAATTATGATAAAATCATGACTCACAACTATGTCCCCACTTGCACTTTTGATAAATTTGATAATCTCCACTTGTGATTTTGATTGACCTCATGGTCAAGCAAAACCACAAATCCCTAAATCATGATATTTTAAAGTCTCAACTATAAAGTCATGATATTACAATATCATGACTTTGAAGTTAAGGTATTACGATACCATAGCTCTAGACTCATGGTATTATAATACTATAATTTTTCATACAATGTCATAAGTCACAATGATAATGTTGTGACTAAGGGTATAACTATCAGTCATGGTATTGCCAAAGTGATTTGATTATCATATTTTTCTATAAAAATCCATAAAAATACAACTAAAAACTAATAAAAATTAACAAAATGACTAAGCTATGGATTCATTACTCACCACAAGTCTAGCATTAGTAGGTCTCTAGTGCTTAACCTCTCTCATTATGATGGGAAGCTCAAGGTAACTAGTCTATGGTTTTGACTCAAATCTCAATCTCACAAAAGATAAAATGTAAAAATAATTCAATTTTTACTTTTTTGTCCTCTATGACCCCCCATACACCCTTAACCACCCTTTTCTAACATAACTCACATCCAATCTCATCAAACACTCCCATTATCCAAATTAGTCACCTTTAATCATTTCTAAGATCATTTAAGGCACACATTTTCCATATCCACATTATCCATTATTACTCCATCAAAACTACTTCAACGTGAGGTCTTTTAGGACTATATAGGCAGCACCTAGGCTTGATTTTATGTTTAGGGATAGTTCAACCACCAGTCACCCTTCATCATTGTCCCATCCCTAAACTAGTCATTTAATAGTCACATGTACATGTAAGCTACAAATCTTAATTTAAAATAGCCCCTATCACCAATCAAACATGGTTACCTCCATTATCCATTTTAATCCTTCCCTAGAATATGTCTTTACTATCAAATTTATCACCATCTTGAACCCATATCCTTTAAATCATTCATATCAATCATAATATTTTTTCTAAATGTTGGGAATTTGTCTATAACCCATCACATTAGAGCTAAATTATCTCCTTATAACTTGGGACATCTTCAACCATAGCTATGTCTTGGGGCATCCCAACCCCATTTTATTATCCTAATCTTATCCCACCCCAAGATTTCTATTTGACTAACCATCTAGGTTAGTTCTCCCTGCATGCTCCCTCGAGGGGGGCATCATACCCTACTAACTCATTCTTGACACCATCTAACATTATGGTTCTTATTTGAAAGACCATTATTCCTTTCACTTCCCTCCACTCACAATTCCATTTCAAAGAGGGTAAAAATGTATGCATTAAAATCTTTTCAACCCGCTAATTCTACTAATTATGTTTGTTTTCACTAATTTCACTAATATAACTATATTTATTAGCTAATTTAACTAATATCTTATTTTCCCATGTCCCATTCTAATATTTTACAAACCTTACCTCATTATTTATTAGCTAATTTAATTAATATCTTATTATCTCATGTACCATTCCCATATCTTATAAACCTTAGCCCATCCCAAAACTAATTAATCCATTCATTAAACCCCTAACAACACCTATTTACCCACTAACCTACTCCCTAAGCCCACTATCCAATATAAAAATACAAAATAATCTACCTACCCAACTACCACCCTATTTTACCCTCTCATAAACCCCTAAACCCTAATAGGAGATTTATAGAATTGGAGGATTCTAGAAATCTCCTCCATTTTATCCTTTTCTCCTCTAGAATTTTCTATTCTAGAGATCTGTGTAGAAATAAAAATTATATGGAAAATCCATAGCCATTGATCTCAATGGCTCAAATTTGAATTTGAACCATTGATTTCTCCCTCCATGCCTATATAGCCAAGGTCAGCCCTCCTTCAAACTAACTTTTAAAATTACCAAATTGTTTCCATTATCTTGCATCCACACAACCTTCTTGCATTCATCCAAAGCCATTATCAAGCTCAATCACCCATTAGAAGCCATTATCAACATCAAGCAAGGAATCTAATAACTTCAAAGTTGTATCAAATAATACTTTTTACAATCCTAGAGTGGAGCTATAAAGAGGTAAAGTGATGGTAAGAACACTCTTATTTAGATGATTATCTCTTTTATCCCCTCCTATTTTTGTGGTTAGATTTTAGGTTTTTATTACTTAAAATAGTAGTAAAGGTTGAATCTAAAATTTAGGCTACATTAGGTTATGAAGGCTTTATTAACTTTGTATAAGTCTTCATGTGAGTGTGGAAATTAAAAATAGTAAATAAGGGTGTGTTTCTAATGTAAAATCTATCCAAAAGTCTCCTAAGTATCCATACTCATCTTGTCAAACTTTATCCTTTAAAATGGGTTATATGTTACTCCTCAAACAAGGTTTGTTCAATGTTATTTGAGTCAATAACCCAAGTCATGAGAGATCTAACATATATAAGGGTCCTTCTTAAGTTTTTGTGAGACCTAAATATATTTGATATTGAACCCTAAAAGTCTTGCATAATGCTCAAGAGTTTCCCCATGACCCAATTTTAGGGATTTTTTACGTGGTTATCTTTATTAATTCATGAATATTCAATTTTTTAAAGTTAACATTTGGCAATTTTATGGGGTAGTCGACAACATGAGATTGCCTAGATTTTAAGGTAGAATTTAAATTTAAGGGTTGGATCACATAATTTTCAAAATAAATTTCCTCTTATAAGTGCATGTCATTGGTATGAATAAATCTAATCCAAGGGTATTCGACACTATATATAATATATTGAACTTTATACCCCAATGATATTCACTCATTGAGTATATTAAACTATCTCAAGCATTGATATCTACTGTCAAGATTATACAACCAATATTCAGGTGACTAAAACTAGATGTCAAATAACAAAAATTAAGTATTGGATGATAAAATAATCAATTAGATTTACCAAGTATGAAAATTTTATGGGTGTCTACATATGCAGATAGATATTTGCATATGCACATGGGCAATTGCATATAAAGATGACATCTACATATACAAATAGACATTTGTATATGCATATGTAGATGAGTGTCTGCATATGTAGATGATCATCTACATATGTGGACATTAATATCCATTTTGATTTCAATCATTTGTAACCTAAAAGGGCATAAAAGTTTACCAAAACCTAAATATTATTACATATTTAGATTCCTCACAAAAATTTATGTAATTTCAAAAAATAATCATCATAATCAAAGTTCATATGAAAAGTTTACAACCTCATGAAATTGGTGAGTTGACATTGTACTTGAAAACAAGTGTCTATAAGTACTATATCAACTTGCCAGCTTCTTGAGGCCATAACTTTTACATACAGACTAGGACTACGATGAGTTTTTTTGAAATTGCATAATGTTTTGATAGGAATCTAAATATGTAATAATATTTATGTTTAGGGAAGTTTTTAATGTATAAAACCTTAATTTTACATGTTCCATCACTTGATTCACTTTCATAATTAATCACATTCCAAATTTATTTGCCACTATTTCAAAATCAATTCACCTAAAAAAATCCATGTTTTTTTATAGGCCACTATAAGTTTCCTTTCTTAGTCCTCATGCTCCTTTCATCCCCTCATGTTCCCACATGGACCTTCTATGAGATATTTTAATCTATAAACAGACCCCTATCATGATTTTAGATTGGAAACTCATCCTAACATTCAAAATATTATATGAGAAAGTGTATATTAGTTTGCAAGCATAAAATTATGCTTAAGTTTTAGTTTGGAACATGATAAGGATGAATTGAGTAGAAACATGTAGGGATCCTACAATGCATAGGGGAAATATTTAAAATTTTAGTGCCTATAAGGGAGATGTTCTAGGTTATGGAAACTCCAAAGGTCATTTGTAGTAACCAAATCTTGGGTCAGCCAGGATCCATTCCTCTCAAAGCTTTACCATGAGCTTATTTATACTTCCCAAATAGGCAAAAGGTCATCACAAAGCCTAAAAATATATTTATTCCATAATTTTTGGGATTTTATGATGGTAAATGAGGAAAGGTGACTATAATATGTCTCCATAGGTCTATGTATAGTTATTATGGCTCTAAGAGGTTTTAAACCCTCTCTTAGGAGCATCAAGAGATGTAGAAAGGAGTGTATTATAGGTTTTAGGTACAAAGTGAGATTTATATAGCTTCAATATAATATTTAAACACATAACATATGAAAAAAATATTCTCCAAGACTTCCATAAATTCCTATAGGCCCTAGGAGGAGAAACCAAGATGTATGGCTCATGGATGAAGCCAAAACGGCAATTTGTAGACTTGAGCAAGCATAAGGACTCACTTTCCATCTTGGTTATAGTGTTGCATGGTAGAGAAAAGGTTTAAATTGAAGTGTAAAATGCTGTAAAACACCTTTTAATGATGTTCAAATTGGTTTAATATGCTAAAATCATGAGGATCCAAGAGAAAATGATAGGGGAGAGATTCTAAAATCATTCATGGTGTTTGAACTCAACCTAGATCTCCTCAAGCTTGAGAATGAGTTCAAGATTCACTTCAAGATCTTTAAGCTCTTGTTTTAATCCAACTTCCACCTCAAGATCGAATCCTACCTCAATATTTATTTTTAACTCTTTATGAGCTCACTATGGTTACAAGCATGCAAAGAGTTACTATTGAGCCAAAAATCAACTTCTCCTGCATGTTCAATTATACAACTATTCTATCATGTAAATACAATAAAATAACTACATTTAAGGGTTCGTAGATGAATTATGGTTCATCCATAATCATGAGACCTCATTATACAAATATAACAATGATCCTCAAGCTTGAGGCTAAGTTTGAAATTGACCTTGAGCATTTCTAGCTCGAGACCATAAATCTTTGAGACACAAGGATGGAATTTTGATCTTGATGAGAACATGTTTTAGATATATAATACTTAAAAAATGGCATTTGAAATGGGTCTAAAATCCATTTTATGAAAAATAATAATGAAATAGGGGGTTTTGAAATGCCCTAAGGCACCAAAAAATTACTTTGCACTGAGTGGTAAAACATTGGGTTTAGGATTCAGCTTCTCCTTATCTCTATAGAATGCTCATTATTTATCTCCATTTATCTCTATTCTTTGAGAGATGTATTTGTATGCAATTTCAATGTTTGTATGGTTGGGGCCCCTTTTTTGAGGAGGGGGGCCCTACCACCTTTTTTAACAATGCATACTAATTATTTTTATATTTGAGAACCTTAGTAGTCACCAACAATGTGCATGTGGGATAATTAAAATTTATGTTTTAAAGGTTTTTAGCTTGAGTCTAAGATTACAAATTTTGAGTTAATCTTAAGTCACATTACTGTAAGCTCAAGCCCAAGTTTATAATTACCAAGTTCAGGCATTCATACTTTAGGATCCATTGAGTTGAACTTGCCCAAGCTCAAGCTCACTTAGGCATCCAACACAGTGTGGTCTTGAAATCAAGGAAGAGGGAGATCAATCATCTTCAAGTACTTCATGTATTTAAGTGATTTAATTGTGACAAATAAGGTACATGTGGGATAATTATCCTAAGTGTTATAAAGATCTTTTTGAGCTCATCATGGACAAACCCAAGCTATATTATCATGGTCAAATCCAAGATACATTATTAAGACCAAATTTGAGATGTAGTGTCATGATCAAGCTCAAGCATCAAGATACTATTAAGGCAAGCTATCTAACATGAGGATAAGTGCAAATTAAAAAAATCAAAAATAGCTTGGTCTTATGATAAATCATTAAAGTAATTTCTTGCATATATGAATTGGATAAAGGTTTCTATCCACACTAATGTGGGACTAAAATTCCCTTGTTTTATGAAATACATGCACTTAACCTCAATTTGGCATTGGTGAAGTCATTGACTTATCTCATGCACTCAAGATTCAAACATCAAATATTCCCAAATTCTATATAAGAATGTACAACAACTCATATACCCTCACTATTGGCAAATATCTAACTATCATATCATTGAGCATTAATGATCTCACAATAAGAATGATAACAAGTTGAGCTCATAGATTGTGATCTCAATGATTCATAATCAAATCTGGGTACATTTAAAAGGATTAGTCCCACATAAAATAGGTAGGTAGACAAAGAGGTTTTATAGGTCAGATGGTTGTAGAGTTACTCAACCTTGTATGGGTAATTTTGATCAAGTGAGGGAAAAATATTTGTGTTGGAAATGTACACAAGGTATTGGGTTTCACAATTTTAGTAGATCAAGGAGATGGCATTGCATCAAAGAACATTGAAGTAATCTAGAGCATTAAGTTGATGTTAAATCAATTAGCCTAGATGAGATTGAGGTTTACCATGACCTTAGGGTCATTGGAATTAATCTTAATATCTTAAATATTAAGCCCATATTTGGGCTTGACCTTGAACTCCTCTAGTTCGAACCCAAGATCATTGAGCTTGATCTCATCATAGAATATTTTTACATTCCATTTAATAATATTACCTAAAACCTTAAATCTAAGGATATTTTTTGGGGGCTATCCATGTCACCAACATGTAAATAAGAGGATGTTTTTCTCCTAGGTAACTATCCCAAGCCATTAATAGATCTTTAAGTATGTAAAATAGCAAGATAGAGCTCACTAAAAATGTTACATATCCAAGTTCATGAGAAAGTTATAGATTTTAACTTTTCAAAACCAGTCAGGTTTATCTTCAACCTATAGGTACATGGTTCAAGGTAAATCTTGGGAGGATTTAATATAGATTTGAAGGTCCTATCAATAATTCTTAGGTCAATGGAGGGGGTGAAAATCATTTCATCTTAGGGTAAAGATAACCAGTAGATCCAAAGCCTCCCTTAAACCCTAACTATCTAGAGAGACATTTTTAAGGTGGTTTGAGTTTACAAAGCATCAAGAAGAATCTAAAAACCTTTTAAAAATATTCATGAAGCTAAAATATAAATAAATATAAGTTTTAAGTCATCTTATGCAGCCTATGCAATGGTTATATTAATGTAAGGAGTTTCAATGTATTTTGTAACCTAGAATGTAATGTTACAGGACTATCAAAAATCAAGATGAGATTGTACACATGATTAATAGGGTTTTAGTTGTTTAAGAATCACACATATCTCTAATGAGGTCTTAAGGAATCCTTAAGGTCACAAACTTGTTTCAAATACTAAGATAGGTGTGTTCAAGATTACTGAGGATCCTGATGTCTTTTTGAAGGGTTATAAAGATAAAATAAGGCTTATATAGTTTGAAAACTATTTAAAAAAGAGAAATCCCAACCCTCAAAGAAGTATATGCATTCATAGACCTTATTTATTTCTCCAAGAATCCTAAAATGATAAAATTATATAATTATACGTCTAGGCGTCAAACACACCTTCTCCATGCATGGAATATGCATTTAATGGGAAATAGAGGCCAAGTATGGCATATGAGGCTATAAGAGGGAAATGAATGGAGACTAAATACATATTGTAACTATCAATTCATGAGTAATCATGCCTATTTCTTGAATATAATTATAAAATGGGCTAGTTAACACTATATGGAGGCTAATGTAACTATAAATGGAAGTTGGTTTATCAAAAATAATCTTTCTGATCCACCTATACACCTTATCACCATTGAAGGCCATCAATGTAACAACCCTAGGATGATGGCTTGTTTACCTTCACCCATTTTTATATTTGAAAATAATTTTAATATTTAATGTAGTAATTATGATCCTTTAATTCTCTCTCTCTCTCTCTCTCTCTCTCTCTCTCTCTCTCTCTCTCTCTCTCTCTCTCTCTCTCTCTCTCTCTCTCTCTCTCTCTCTCTCTCCCCTATTATTCTCCTACATATAGGTCTGAAAATGACTATAAATGCATCCCTCTACCTATTTATAGTAAGATTCTGCTCTTTTGAGTTCAAATGCATTGGTTCAAATGCCTTAGAATAAATAAAATTGAGATTTCCTCCTTTAGTAATTTTTTCATTCTATGTGAAAACCCTATGATTTTTTAATCTTCATCATGATTAATTCTTTATCCTTTGATTATTGTCTAACTCACCTCACCTCTATTTAGGAATCCACTTATTTTGTAAGTCATACATTGTGTTAGATTTGTTCTATGTGTGTATTAGTTGTGGTCAGGTTTCTTTCCCTCCTAAATCACATAAGTCTGGTAACATTTATATGAAACACTAATGTAAGATATATTGAATTTGGAGATTGTGCACATAAGTCAATCTTATATGTTCCATTGGAAAAATTTGAACAAGTAGAGGAGATATACGTTCTAGTATATCAACTCATTTTAGGTCTTAGGTTTAGTTTATGTTTCTCTCTCTCCCTTTTCATAATTGTAGTTATATAATAGTTTAGTTTAGGTGATACATCAAGGGAACCAACCCTCTATAGAGATTCACCCCTCACATAAGGCTACCCACATTCTAAGGGATGTTTCCATTATGTTATTTGAAAGGAGTTATCTTTAAACTACTCCCCCATAGTGTGCATTCCAAATTAATAACAATTATACCTCAAAAAGTCATATATTAGAGTAAGCATGTATTTAGTCATGTTGAATTAAGGTTTTTGAAATGGACAAGTAATGTCATTATAGAAAATATCTACTATTTGTTTAACTCTCTATGATTTGAACTTGTCATAATTATCTTCATGATGCTTATCAAGTATGCAACCTTAGAAAAATCCATCAAAAAACTTGAATTGTGGTAACACTAAAACCATTTCTTCATGAATGAGTTGTTATAGGTAGTGATGATTGATATGGCCAAATTACTCATGTCATAATTTCCTCACCCAATCTGAATAAATGAACAATATAATAGAGAGTTAATTAGAATAAAAATGTGAGAAAGTATATAATCATGACTAGTGATATACTTTTCAAATTTTAACTAAGTCACTATTTAGTTCCCTAAATGACCATTGAATTAGGTGTGAACTCAAATTTCTTTCCCAAATTTATGTGAGCAATCTGATAAATAAATAGGAGATTTATGGATAAACTAGGGAACACATAGAAACTAATGAAATGTTCTAGCTTTTGATTTAACATATCCTCTCCCACTATATTATATATAAATATCATCACCTAATAAGATGGAAGGAATGAAACAAGGCTGCAAGGATGAGAATGTGCCATATGATGAAGCCATGTGGTGTGATACACCAAATTCAATTACTCATATGGAATGCTAAGATGTAATTGAAATAAGTTCTTTGACCTTATCTTTTCCCTTTTTACGATTTTTGGCCTTAAAAGAGTCCTGTGTTGATGAACTTTGATTAGAAGAATCAAGGACACTGATATTATGCTTCTTGAGCATCTCAATCAATTGGTAAATTTGATTCTTCATGTAATTGGATTCATCGTGCTTATATTTCTTTAATAGCCACATATGAGTTGCTATTTCTTGGGTTTCCTATCCAAAGAGGACTCTTTTGATTCTTTTGGCTTAAGATCATATTTATGAGCCTTTATTACTTTTGGGTCCTTCTTGTTTTGTTTCTTCTCCTTAATACCAAAAGCCTTATGTTTTTTCATGAATCATAATTAAGTCATGTGATTTGAATGATATTGTCTTTCTCCCAATTCAAGTTAGTGACAAAGTCATCGAAGGATGACATGGTCCATTTAACTCCAAGGGAATGCTTGGTGGCATGGAAGGTATACATGAAGATAAAATAGTCATATCCTAACTTGGTAAGGATAAAAATAATCAATTGATCACCCATTTTGTCAATGCCACATAGTTTCAACTATAACTTGCGTGATTTGAAATTTGTTAAGAAGTCCTACATAGTATAAAAACTGCTTGGGATCAAATTGATGAGCTCATTCTCTATCTCATGACCCCTCATTATGTCCTATTTACCAAATATTTTTTCCAATGTGTTCAATAATTCATTAGGAGTAGTTATATATTTAATATGAAATTGTAGGTCAGGAGATAGACATAAAACATTGTAAGATTTATCACTTTTTTTAAACCACTTCACCTTCTCTACATCAAGTGTTAATTATTTTTTGTACTCATTATGATTTTTTGTAAATATTTTCTCGTTAAAAGGATTTAAACTTTGAATTTCCATAAATTATAGTTGAATGGTGTAATAAGTGGAACTAAAATCTAATCCATGGTGTAGAAAAGAAGTGTGTGATGAGCTACATGTGTTAAAAGACTATTAAAAATCAACCCCTTAAATCTATAGAGTTTTAAATTTACAACGAATGAAATATTACCATTGAATAGAGATTGAAAAAAAATCACTTTTAGAAAAAATGACATCTAAAAAGGAGTTATTGGCTAAAATCTATGTGCTTTTGAAGTTCTAGATGGAAAGGGTGATCTCTACATTACAAAATTTGAAAAATTTTGGATCGAGAAATTTTAGAATCAACTTCTCAAAGAAAAAATTAAGCCCTCTTGGAGAAAAGGTTAAGTTTGTTTAGGTTAGAAGTGATAAAGGGCTTAAATTCCATGTGACTAAGGGATAAACCTAAAATGGGTGCACGTGTCTAGATAGGTGTGAAACCTACCAGTTGTCTATGTAGATGGTGGACTCTAAGTTATGTATAAGCAGGGGTTTAAAATAGATATGTGATCAAGAACTAGGTGGAGCCTATGGCTATCAAAACATGGATTAGAGTTCATGGTGTGTTAGGGCATGGGTTAGAATTTATAGTTGGTCTAAGCAGGAAATAAAAGCTGAGGATTGGCTAGCCAAGAGGTGGAACCAAACACCTATCTCGACAAGGGAGAATGTCCACTAACCCTAAATTTTTTAATAATATAAAAAACCTATAAAAGGATTATGAAGGTTATTAAGAGGATGAAAATATTTATTTATGGCTATTTTCTTGCCATAGAATGTTTGTTGAGGTACGTATTTCTCTTAATTTCTACTCACTTCTTAATTTTGAAAGAAGGTAAGCAACTAGTAATAAGGGTGTGGTAGAAATACCTGGTTATTGATGGAAGTGTAATCTAGATGAGTATGAAGAGATCCTCTTTGTCTTGGAAGTAATAACCTACAGATAAAAAAGTAATAACAAAAAGGGTTGTTAGCAAGATAGGTGGATTTCCTAGCATGAGCTAGATCCAAGAAGCATGAGCTTGTTAAGAGGCTATCAATCTACTCTTTGATAAAAATTAAGTTGAAAATGATAAAATAAAGATACTTGCACTACATAACAAAAAGTAGTTGAAATTAAATATTAGAATTAGATGAATTCTTGATAGATAAAATGACTAAATATAGAAAAAGTAGGTCAATACTAGTGCTAAGATAGACCAGGTTAGGCTTAAAAAATTAAGTAGTGGTATATGAATAGGTAGGGACACATACAATTAGATTTGGTTGAGGGTAAGGGGTTAGAAATAACTTTCTATTATTTCATGACATAATGACTATCAATGGTTAGACTAACCATTGATGGTTGCCTATGGATCCTAAAGGTACTCAAAAAAGATTTTTAGAATGGGCTATTGATCACATAGAGGTTTGGTTAAGGGTGTGGTCAGAAATGGGAGGTTAGAAGATAGGTGTAGAAAGGCCTGATTGAGGTCTAGAATTTTGAAACTAAAATGACAAGATAGAAGAATAAATATACCTGTTACTTACTAAATGGGTGATGGTTGATGGCTAGAGAAATTTTGGTAGAGTAATGTTACTTTACCTCGAGAGCAATTTATATAAAGGTTATAATCTATGTTGTTGTTACTAAATTTATAGAAGAAGACTAGGTGGTTGGAAAGGTTGAATACTTGTGTGAAAGAATGATTGTGAGCATCAATTTCACCTCCTACTCCCCTTATTTTATAGTCATTAATAAATGGAAGATAGAAGGTTCCCTAGTAGGTTGGCTTACTAATTTGTATGCTTGGGGGTTTGTTAGCACCACATAAAGCAAACATATTCAATTGTGCCTCATTAGCTTACACACAATTGGTGATGTGTTAGAAGGGTGAAGATCTGACCATCGATGGTTAAGATAACTATGGATGATTAAGTTGATTGTCAACAATTGAGTGTCTAGAGGTAAAGGGTCAATGTGAGTTAAAAAGGGGCGGGTTAATTTTTTTTAGTAATTTATTGAGTTTAGTTAGCTAAGTAGCTAACTATACCCAATGTTTGATAGGTTATCCAGTGGGTCAAGAAGGTTTAAGTGGTCCCTAAGGTATCCTGAGGCATTTCAACATCTAGTATAGCTTTCTAGTATCTACATTTTGCCCTTTTCTATTATGCAAATTTAAATTAACAAGTTGTAAAATTAATAAATGGATTTATTGGTTGAAGGTCTAGTTGCCTTGAGTATGGGATGAGGTGTTCCCCCTCAAACCAGGAGTTGATGAGGTGAAACTAAATCAAGTCAAGGTTTGATAAGTGATGTATGGTAAGCCATGAGGTTGGTGACAAAAAATGGTGGTTGGGCATTTGAAATGAAAACATTCACACAAAATGTAACTAAGTGTAATAGTTAGGATCATACAAATACTAAGGTTACCAATGTTCATAAAAATAAGGTTGGTTCTAAAAGTACAAGTGATAGAATAATTGGTCCACAACATTAGTCATAGTTGGTCAGGGTAATCTACAAGTCTTCTAAAGAAGGTCTATATTTTTGTAGGTATTCAAGGTAAGAAGTGCTCCCTTGAAAAACATAAATGGTTTGGTTCTACATGAGGTGATACAAATTCAAATGTTCAACATGGAAAGGTTGGTTGGTGTAGTTAAAAAGACCAAGCAAGGTCATCATAGAATATGTGATTGTTTGGCTCAAAAATGACCAATGTTGAGGTGGATGTGGTTGTGTGGTTGGTAGGAGAAGGGTAAGCTCCAAAATTTTAGGTTTTGGTTTGGGGAAGAAAGGTCATCTCCAAAATTTGGAACCTAAGTGTGGGTGCCTTAAATTTTTTTAAAATGTGGGCTCTCTTGACCGTCTATGGTCAGGGATCCCAAGGTCGACTATCAATGGTCACCTTGAGCATAAATGTTTAGGGGGAAACCCTAAAATGCTGAAGGATAAAAAGTGAAAATTAAATTTTATTTTAACTTTTTTACACTAACCTTTGAGGTTTCCATGTGGTTTAATGATTTGGTGATTTGGCATTTAGCTATGAGAGGGTTGATTGATCATTTAGCTAAGGCGGTGATTGTTTATTGGTTGATAGCCATATGTTGGCTTTCCTAGGTGGGACCTTTTTGGCTATCAAACATTATATTTGTAAAGATAAAGGTTGATCTATAGGAGGAAAGAGGGTGAGACTAAGCTCTCCCATTTGATAGAGTTTAGAGGAAATATATCCTAGTATAGGGGGTCTTAGGTCCTTTTTTAAGGTATAAGAGAGAAGATGCTAAGTTTTTTTTACCTAAGCCACAAATAGAGGAAAGGGTTTTAGATCGTGAGGATATACCTATGAGAGAAAGGATATATGATGCTAGTTTTGTTGATAGCTATGTAGGATGGTACCAAGCCTGATATGTAGTAGCTACTTTTGGGTGGGATGATGGGGGCTAATAGGGCATGGATGTGGATCCAACTGGGGTAAAATTATAAGGTGGTGTCCCTAATAGATAGGTAGGGTTATCACTAGAAACTATATAGGCATAGATAACAAGGTTACAGGGATAGGTGGACACATTATAGGGCTAAATTATGACTTTATAGGGTCAGGTTGCCACCATAATAGCTGAGAGAGATCAGGCTCAGACCTCACTAGGTTTAGTGATGTAGGAGAGGGACACCCTAAGATAGAGGGTAGGAGCAATGGTAACACCAGTAAGACCACCAAGTAATATTTTTATGGCATGGTACTTGTCCATAGTGGAAGAGTTGAGGTATTATGAGATTATAGTGCTGGTATAATGTCCACTAAGGCCCTAATGGGGTGAGTATAGAGCTAGTTTAGTAAGTGGGATAACTATGGAGACTCCAAGACAATGGGCCACTTCAGTGAGTAGATAGATAGGCATCCCTAGAGGAGCAAAACTAGATGGTAATGGTAGTGTAGGTATAAGAGGGGCCAATGGTAGTGAATTATTAAGGGTATGATATGTGATATGTTATGTAGGTGTAGATGTATACAATTTTGATACCAACTTGTGTGCTGATGCAATAAGATGTACATGCTTTGAGAGAGAGATTATACATTATTATATGTATTATTTATTTGATGATATGATTTATATGATGATGATGTTTTTCATGATTTTTTGATGTTTATGGATTATATATATGATGTATTTCATATTTCATGTTTTACATGTTTTAATGTTTTATGCTTTATGCTTATGAGATATGGATTCAATAGCTTAAGCATGTGATGATTATGGATGATGTTTTGTTTTGTTCATGTTCATGATTATGAATGGTTTGATTATGGTTATTTGTGTGGTTTATGATATGATGTTTGATATTAAATAGATAAGATGATACTTATGATTTATAGATAGATATATGATGTGGTTCATGATGTTTTGATCATAGATAAATATATGATGTGGTTCATGGTGTTTTGATCATAATGTTATGTTTATTATTGATGTTTGTTGTTTATGATCATGAAGATGTGATGCGATTATGGCTAAGGATGTAATTAAAACACATAAAGTAAGTTAGATAATAGAATAAATGTAGGAAAACAAATGAGAATCATGAGACATATGTCTGCATGAACCAATGATAAGAGGGTAAGGAAAAAACACGATGCCTTTTCATTGGTAAGGATGAAACAAAAACCAAAGTTAGATTGGTTTAAGGAAATTAAGCCTTTTGAATTCTTTGAATTAGCATGCTTTGATTAATAATAAGGTGTCTTGATCACATTGTGTTAAGTAAGCTCATAATCCCTTGATTTATAGATGGTATAAAGGGGAGATAGGAGATAAGTGATGGGTAAATGGGTTATAGTTATAGTAACCTTATGTGGGTTAGTTTACCCCTTCTATAGGTGACCTAAGAACCAATTTAGATAAGTCCATATCTTAATGCTAGGTGTAGATTGATCGATGTGAGAAGTTTACTAATGTTATACATAAAAGATGATTGCAACTTTTTTTTGATAGCTTATTTTGATTTTAATATAGTGTCTTTGATTTATTGTTGTTGTTTTGAGAGGTTATGTGAAGCTGATTGATGTGAGAAGATTCAAATGTTTGCTTAGACAAGTGTGACTTATCAATCCTTCAAGGGAGTGGTCTAAGTTTTAGATTTGTTTATTTTGGTAGCTATCCTTTAAAGGAAGTGTCTATCTTTTTAAGTAATTTTATGTTTTGGGTAGTTGTCTTTCAAGGGAGCAGTTTGCAATGCTAGAGACATGTGACCAAAGTGATATTTTGGTATCCCAAATTATTTTGATGTGAGGTTTTAGACATGGATGAGTCTAATTAGGCTTACAGGTTTAACTATATGAGGGAAAAAAATTTAGCACAAGAAGGTAATGATAGGTAAAAAGGGTGGTTTTGAGAGGCAAATGACCATGGGATTCCATCTAATTAAAGATGAAAAGTATCCATGAGAACTATGTTATGGGTAGAGTTATGGTACCCATATTTAGGATTAGGCTATAATTATAATGGTAAATCACATGTTTATATGTTGTAATCGGCTGTCCTTAAAAGGATAGGAGGAAGGTGTGAGGGTGAAAATATTGTAAATCAAGAGATGAGATTAAGTTAGATAAGAAGGTGAGTTTGATCCTTATTTAATAAAATAAAGGATACATATGTGAGTCATTTAGAGGCTTAGGCTCTAGTTTGCCTTCAAGAGAGGGCAAACAATAAGTTCCTGATCCATACTTGTGGGTTATGATGTAGGGCCCAATCCAATTGAAAGAAAACTTGCCTCTTTTACTTTTTTCCATGTTGGTTATATGTTGGTTTTATTATAAAATGAGGTCTCCAATGTTGAATTCTTGTTATTTTATGTGTTTTTTATAAGTGTGCTTGATTCACTCTTGATAGATATGAATATAATTAAGTACTAAAGGGTAATTCTCATCAAGTAGCTTAAGTCATAAAATATGTTCTTGATGATAGTCACTCTTAGAGATGATGTCTTGTAAAAATATGCAAAGAGAGGGAATCTAGACTTTGAGAGGCAAGACTACCTTTAATTCTAAGACTAGAGAGAAAGGGTTAGCACTTGTAGAGGTTTCAATTCTAGTGCAATAGGCCCATAAAGTAAACAGGAGGTGTAAGTGCCAATCTCAACCTAAAGCATTGACTACTTTAGTTGACATTTTTAAAGGGTTTTATTAGAGGCTTTTGCCTATCAATTTGCTTCTGGACAATAGGGCAAGGAAAAGTTTAACTTGAAGCCAAATGTGGCATAAATACCTTAGACTTGTTTATTTTTAAAATATTTTCTATTATCAGTGATGATCTTATGGGGAATACCAAAATAATAGATGATTTGATGGTTGACGAAGTCGACTATCTTATCAAAGTTAGTATAGATGAGAGGAATAACTTCTACCCACTTTGTGAAATACTCAATGGAGATGATGATGTATTGGTGTTATTATGAATAATGAGGGTTGATTTCCCCAATGATATTGAGTTCCCATTATGAGAAGGACCATATGTCTTTGGATGCTTGAAGGCCTTGGGTAGGTGAATGATGTATTGATGTGTTGATATTTAACACAATTATTTACATGATCATAATAGTCCTATTTAGGGTGAGCTATTAGTATCCAAGATGAAGGATACATTTAGCTATAGCTAAACCACTGAAGTTTCCTCCATAGATTCTGTCATATATTTCCTTAATACCATGGGAAACTTCATGACTATGTAGATAATGGGGAAGGAGGCTATCAAAGCCACACTTATAAAGGATTCCCCCTAATAGGGTATAACAAGAGGTACCTTGAACAAAGGCTCTTTGGGCATTCCTAGAGAGGTTAAGAGGAATGATACTTAGGTTGAGGTAGTTAAAGGTTTGCTCATACCAAATGTTTGATAGAGATTGCTCTACATGACAAATGGTAGGAAGATCAAAATGAATATAAGACGGTGTGATAAAATGATGAATGGTGATAAATAGTTTAGACTTAGTAGGCTGAGATGGGATTTGAGAAGCAAGGGTAGCCATGGTATCTATGACTTTATTGGTAGATTATGGAATCGATTAGATATGGTAATGATCAAATGATGTTAAGAATACATCTACGAGTTTCTTTTACTTTTGTAAGACATCATTATTACATTATTAGGATCCATTGACCTGGTTAACCATAAATTAAGAATTAATAAAGACACTAGTGGTTTTAATTATAAAGGCTAAAGTGGTTTGGAGACCTATGACTAGGGATTCATACTCAACCACATTTTTGGTGCCTTTAAATCAAATTTAAAGGAAATGGGAAAAGGTTCACCATCAAGAGGAATGAGGATAACTCTAGCACGCCCATCACACTGGAATTTGAAGCCATTGAAGAACATGGTCATTTGGTAGGTCATGTCCTCCTATGAAAGATTTGTAATGGACTCATCCAAAAATGCAAGAAGAAATGGTTGGTTGTCTAGTGAAGGATCTTTGATCAATTGGTTGGAAATGACTTTCCCTTTAATTGACTTCTACTAGAGTAACTCAAGGTTAAAATCATCTAGGAGCATGAGACACTTATCCATATGCTAGTTTTGGTATGGTTTAGACTACATGTACTTGAGTGGGTAAGTGTTGGTGATGATGTAGGTTTTATGGTTGAGAAGGTAATGATGAAGTTTGGAAGCCACAAATTCTAAGGTGAGGTAAAGTTTCTCAGAATGGGTGTACTGAGTCTCATATTCTATAAGTGTTCAACTTATGTAGTAGACAACTTGCTATTTGTTTTATTCATCATGGTGAGTGAGCATTGCCCCTAAGGAATGGTTAATGGTAGATATATAAAGGTAGAAGGGTTGGTACTCTTTAGGAGGGTTAAGAATATTTGGAGAAATAAGGTATTATTTGAGTGAATCAAAGGCTTGTTGATAGTCTTTGGTCCACTTAAAATATGTATCTTTTTTTAGAAGATGGTGGACATTTATCTAATAACTGAGAGATGAAGTGATAGATGGATTGGAGCTTCCCTTGTAGGATACAGAGTCACTTGAGGTGGGTTATAGGTGACATCTCCAAAATTTCTTTGAATTTAGTAGGGTATACTTCAATTCCTTGAAGAGAGATGATAAAGCTAAAAAAATTTATAGATAAGAATCAAAAAATACATTTATTGGGGTTGAGTCTGATGTGGAAATGAATTAGGCATTTGAAGATGATTGTGAAAATGACTAGATGATCCTTTCAATATTTTGATTTCCCAAAGAGATCATCTACATAGTCCTCTACGATTCAATGGATTAGATCATGGAATATGTAGGTCATCAGATGTTGGTAGGTTAATCCTACATTCTTCAGACCAAATGGCATGACCCTGAAGCAAAAGGTTCATCATGGGGTGATGAAAGAAGTTTTATGTTGATGTTTGGAAGAAATCAAGATTTGATTATATCCTAAGAAATCATCCATGAGATATAGCATCTCATGGCTAGCTGTAAGATTAAAAAGTTAGTCAATGCTAGGGAAAGGGAAGTCATCCTTTGGGCAAGCAAGGTTGAGGTCATAAAATTTGATACAAAGGTGAATTACCCATGTGGGTTTGATAATGAGAATGATGTTATAGACCCATTAAGGATAATTGATGTGTTAGATGAAGTTAACAAATAAGAGACATCAAAGTTCTTCTTTGATTATAAGGGTGATGTGAGGGTGCATCCTATGAAGCTTTTGACAAATAGGCTTAGCATCAAGATGGGTGACAATGTTATGGAGGGATATGAAAGGTCAATTCTAGGCATATATTGATAGTATCAATAAAATACTATGCTTTGATCATGAAGGAATGAAGGGTAATCTTGTTGTTTTATAGAATCTAAGGATTGACCAAAATTGACAATATGAGGGTTATCATGAGTACCCAAGCTGGTATTGATAGTGGATTCATTCAACATGGTTTATTTTTTAGTAAGAATTAATTTATGGATAGAATCATCCCTTTCATCGAGGTAGGTTAGAATGGAATCATTATCATGATGTTGGATGGTGTTGATGGTAGGAGAATCATTTTCTACTATTTTAGGATGAATGAGAGGTAGTGTTTTAGTTCAGCCATCCTTTTAATAAGTTAGGGTTACCAAACTAACAATATTGATAATTTTTTTTATAAGGAATGATATCAAAATCCTCTAACTTCAAACAAAAGTAGGTTGGTCAGGATGGGATGTCTTCTTCAATGGTGGCAATGGGTTTTGGTGAATCAATTGGTTCCTCTAATGGTACAAACCCAAGGCCAAATAGCTCATGAGGTTTTTGAGATTTGATGAAAGGTAACTCATGATGTACATGTTCATAATGACCTAGGATAAATCCCTTCTAAGCACACATATGAAGATATAGTTTAGCAAATTCTATTTTGTGAAGATAGGAGAAGTCAATGGTAAATGGTCGGGTGGTAGAGGTATGTATGGAAGCAAGAAGTGGATGATCAAGTCCCCCATTAATTAAGTTGGTTTGATGGTGGGAGGATTGAAAGGGATGATGGTTTTGATGTTGGGTTCATAACTAGGATTATAGGTGAGGTTCCCATACTCTTAAGGAATAGGGAAAGCATCCAAGGCTAAAACATGATACTCTCCCAATGAGAGAATTTGGAATGTGGGTTCTAAGGGGTCCTCTATAGGGATCTAAGAAAAAGGCATAAATAAGATAGTTAAAGCTTCATTGATGGTAGGGTGGAGTTTTTTATTGGTTAGTGGTGAGGTAGTGTTGTTATTGATTGGTGATGAGGTAGATGGAGGAAAAAGAACATCATTAGGTTGATATGTCATGTTACATGATGCAAATAGACTAGGGTCAATTCTTATGGTAACAACTTGACCTTCATGCTCAAATTTGACACATTAGTGTAGGGTATATTCAATAGAACTCATAACATGGATCCAAGGGCATCCAAGTAATACATTGTATAGGAAATTTCCTTGTACAACATAAAAGAGTTATAAAATTGTATGAGGTACCAAGTAGATGTGGAGTATGACTATCCCCAAGGTAGTGACCATATTGTCATTAAAGGATCAAAGGACCACTGTAGTTTTTGACATGATATTATTAGTAAATTTAATTTGGTCATAATCATGGGAGGAGATAATGTTAATACTAGCTCCTCCATTAATCATCAACCTGTTGATGTGGGTTTGATTGATGTATGCAGTGATAAAGAGGAGAGGATCAAGATCCTTAAAGTGGATAGAAGGTATTTTTGAATCTTGGAAGGTGATGAAGGTAGAAAGTTGCAAGCATCCAAAAAAGGATGTAAGAGGTTGAGTATCTTTTGGTTAAACCTATATTGATTGCGAGGCCTCTATCAATGCTTAGAAGTGATGGGGTGAGGTGTTGATTAGTTCATAAAGGCTATTTTCACCAATGTCTAGTGAAATTATTTTAAAACTACTCACTGGATGGATTCAGAAGGGTTGGAGGGAGAGACACCCAAAATGGATATTTTGGGTTTTGGTGAAGGTTAAGGTATAGGTGAGGGTGCTTGGGTTTGGTTAGAAGGTTGAGGGGTGGAAGGGTATGTCTATGGTATGGACACTTTTGATTTTCCCTTATCCTTTTGTTGGGCCCAAGATCAAGTAACCATATGGATAGTGTGGATTAAGGGATGTGTCAGGCTAGATGGTTACTTTGGCTCCTCCTCATTTGCCAATGAGAGTGGAGGAGTAGGTAAATGTTAGATGGGTTGAGTTGGTGGTTGGATTTATAATGGGTTCAAGGAAGGTTCATCTGAGAACAAATCATCTTCATACCATAAGCTATGGATAAGTGTTTGGAAAGCTTTGTAATTATCCATGTCGTGTTCATGTTTCTTATGGTATGAGAAAATAAAATTGTCATTGAACCATGATGGTTTAGGATGTGAAGGGTCAAAAGGTTTGATGGGTGGTAGGGTCAAGGGAGTGGTTTGAAATAACCTTTATAGAATGTTTGAATAAGATTCGATCAAAAGTGTTGAGGGTGGTGGGTTTTTAATTTTAAGAGTGGGAGCCTTATTAGAAGTAGGATTCAACACAACAATTGTAGGTGGTGGAAGGGTTTTGGTGGGTGGTTTTGTTTTGGATTATTTGGTTATGATTTGTTTTAATGTAGAAGCTTTGGAGGTGGAGGGTGAAGGTTTGGTGATACGTGGGAAGGTAGAGGTAGATAGGTTAGTTAAGAATGATGGAGATTTTGATGACTCAGTGGAGGTAGGTGTAGGTAGAGCAAAATGAGAATGTTTACTAGATGAGGAATAGGTAGTTGTGGGAGGGTTTACCTTTTTGGTATAAGGATGAGGTCATGGGATGGTAGAAGGATGGGGTCCTAAAATAGAAGTTAAGTGTGAAGGATGTTGTATGGCTCTGGTTTGAGGTGGGAGTTTGGTTGGCTCCATATTCTTAGTTGTTTGGTTAGGATTTTATTTGGTGGGATATAATGGGTTAAGTCCAACTTTAAATATGGGTGAGCAAGGATAGGTGTAGGAAGTATTCCTGGATTTTTGATGGGTTTGGTTTGAGAGGAATAAGGTGATTTGGAAATTTTAGATGTAGGTGGGTTAGATGGTTCTCTTATGGTTTTGGAAGGAGAAGGGTTTGAGGATGAGGTTGAGGTAATGATAGGTTTGATGGTAGATGCAAGTTAGGTCAAAGGTTCAAGTTTTTTTTAGTAAGGGAGCCCAAGATGATGCCAAAATGTGGTTCTATATAGGTTGGGTTGAGAAGTGAACTCTAGACTTTGGACCAATCTATGAAAACGCTTGTAAATGGGTTTTATCCCTTGGTCATTTGTTTCAAAACTTAAGACCATAGGTTGAGGTGAGGGGATAGTTTCTTCACCTTTGTTGTTGATGGAGGGTTCCAAGTTTGGGGAGGATGTCTCCTCTATCAAAGGTGTAAGTAAGGTGATCTCTTCTTTTGGGATGGTTCTCAAAGAGAGTGTGGGTGGTTATAAGATAGGGGAGGAGGGTTTGATGGCCTCAAGGGAAGGAACAAATATGGTTGTTTCCTTTTTTGAGTATCCAAACTAATGGTAAGTAATTCAACCACTTCAATAGGTGGAGTGGGTGATGAAGTGGTTGAAATAATGGTTTCCTCTTTTGGTATTTCTATCAAAGGAGATGTGGATAGGTCCACTATCTCATCAAGCAATGAAAGAGGGGTGGTTGCTTCCTCTATTTGGGTGTACAAAATAATAGAGGGTGAGTCCACCACTTCAATGATTGGAATAGAGGAAGAGGTACTTGAGGTGATGGTATCCTCAATAATAGATTCAATATTAATGACATTAACCATATGGACCTCACAAGCATGAGATGATTCTATTTTATTATCATCATAGTTGGTAGAAGGGGCATGATTGGGGAAAGGTTTATGAAATATGTCACGGGAATGATTTGGGGGTATATTGGGATTATCAAATAGAATTTATCCCTTATCAATCATGTTTTGGATAATATTTTTAAAGGTATTTGACCTACTAACATTATGTCCAATGACGTGATTGAAAGCACATAGATCATTCTCATTATACCAACCAGGTGTAGGATGAGAAGCATCAAATTATTTGGGAGGTTTTATGAGAGGACGTTTGATAATGTCTGCTTTGAGTAATTTATCCAACACTGAAGCATAAGACTCCCTTATCAAAGTATATTGTTTTGGGGCAACTCAGTTTTGGTTTTAGTTTTATTGATTAGAAGAATTAGAGGAATTTTTTGGGTTGGGTTGGTTGATATTTGGTGGT
This sequence comes from Torreya grandis, assembly GCA_037957365.1. Lineage (NCBI taxonomy): Eukaryota > Viridiplantae > Streptophyta > Pinopsida > Cupressales > Taxaceae > Torreya > Torreya grandis. Next base: position 149,844 of record JARHVA010009692.1, read on the forward strand.
GGAGAGGTTTTAAGGACACCGAGTTCATGAATGTCTTTGGTTTGGTATTTAGATGGTTAGGTTTGATTGGTAGTTTTGGTGGAGGAAGGGTCATTAGATTTAAAGTTATAATTTTTGTTCCATAGTTTCAATTTGCCCTCATTGATGGCTCAAATTTCTAATTTATGTGCCATGGTGAAAGCCTCCTCAAATATGTTTCTCACAATCTTGAGAAAAGAGTTAAATCAAATTGGGTTGGGGTAAGGAGAAAGAAATTTTGTTGATAAAACCTCATTATCTAGCTATGAAATCAGTAATTAATTCATCATCAAATTGCCTAATGGAGTAGAGGTCGGTAATAGAGACCTTTTTAGATATATTGACTAAGAAATGATCTAAAAAGACTTGGGAAAGTTGAGAAAAGGAAAATATGGAGTGTTTAGTAAGAGTAATATAACAATCCAAGGCTAGTCCAGATACATCCATGGGGAAGGTATGAAGGAGAATAGCATCATCATATGCAATCAAATATCAAGAATGGAAAAATTCTCTCAAGTGTTGTTGGGGGTCCTCCGTGCTTTAAAACTTGGAAAACTTGGGTAGTTCCCATTGAGGACGATAAGATTGGATAGGGATGGATGGATAGATAGTTTTTTTTGCATATTTGATCATAAAATAAAAGGTTATGAGACCTAGAAATAGATGACTCTATATTGGTCACTTTGTCCATTAAAATTTTGACCAAATCTATTTGAGGTTGGGAAGATCCATAATTGGATGCTAAGTTTGGTTGAGAAGATGCCACATATTGGATAAGTGGTATAAGGTTGAGAAGATGCCACATATTGGCATTTGGTCATTGAAGGTTGGGATGGTGCTTCATAAGGGTTGATGGGCATAAAATGTTGGGTAGAAGGTGTTATATATCCTTGTGGATTAGGAACATATTAGTAAGATGTCATGGGTATTTGTTGAAATATTGATATGGGTTGATTTGGAGGTATGGATGGGTTGGTAAATGGTTGGGATTGAGTGGTAACTCTTGTGATAATAGGTGGAAGGGTACGAGGTATGAAAATCACCAAATTTTGAAGAGGGGTGGAAATTGGTGGGTTGGTAGTGACAAGGGGAATGATATAAATAGAGGTAGAAGATACCCCCATGGTGGATGAGGTATGGGCAACAAGATGTGAGGTTACCCATATTTTGGAGGTATTGGTTGGTGTAGGGGGTGTTTGGCTATTGGTTGAGATGTTGGATTGAGTTTGGGTGGTGGTAGTGGATGGGATATTGTTGGAAGAAGATGCTTGGGTGATCATAGGTTGGGTAGAGGTAAAATCAAACATAATATGGGGAGGCATACCATAAGGTGGATCCATAAGAGGAATTAAATAAATAGGGGTGTGATGAGCTAACGTGTTGAGGTAATGTTGGAGGGCTATGGGGTTGTTATCAAGGAAGGTAGAAAAATCCACATCACCCTCAACAACTTTTCAAGGCATGGGAGGAGGATAAAGATGAGGAGAACTCTCAACATTAGAAGTATAATCCATAGAAGAAGAGGAGGAAGAATATGGTGGTTATTAGTTGGTTTGATTCCTCAATTGCTATCTAGTAAAGACCATGTGAAGAATAGAAAAATAAATGATAGAAAGATCACAACTCAAACACAAAACAAGCAAAAGGAAAATAATCTCAAGGCAATCAAAACATACACTAAAGTTAATTTAAAACTTAAATTTCTTTTTAGATCATTTTTGCCTTATGCCTTAAAAAGTGAGAAGAAGAAACTTGGTTTGTAGATCAGGGACTAAAGAGGAAATCTATGGTTGGTTTAAGGTATTAAAGGCTCTAAAAAAGAATTTATATTTAACTTTAGTACGTGGCTTGATATTGGGGCTTACCCCCTCACTTCACACACTATGGTGATAAGGGTGTTAGGTGCTTAACCAATATATACTAAATTTTAGAGTTTAAACTCAACTAGAGAGTTGAGTTGGTTCTCTCCTTGGTAATGACCTCCAAGTAGGATTATCAAGAAAGGGTAAGGTTACTTCTAGGTGATGAAATCCTACTCGAACTTTATCTCAAGTTTATTTTTATGTGTTGATTGATTATGTTGTTTGGTAGCGTGTGTGATAATAAGAGTGTAACTATGATTAATTAATTTGATTTTAAGTACTATATGAACTATAATAAGCAAAAAATCAATTTATGCAAGGTTTATTTTAAGCCCAAAGTAAATTTCAAATTTCATTGTATGAGCAAAGAATAAAGAAAGAAAGAGGCACCTAGATGATGTTAGTGTCTCATCAGGTGTGCCAAAATGTTTCTCTTAATTTTTGATTATTTATTAATTTTATAAGAAGATAAGAAACTAAAAATAAGGGTATGGTAGAAATACTTGGTTGTTGATGCACACATAATCTAGACAAGTATGGAGAGATCCTCTTTATGTTGGAAGGAACAACCTATAGATAAGAAAGCACTAACAAAAGAGGTTGTTAGCAAGATAGTTAAGTGGACTACTTAGCATGAGCTAGATATAAGAAGTGTGAGCTTGTTAAGAGGCTATCAATCCACTCTTTAATAACAATTAAGTTGAAAATGATAAAAGAAAGATACTTGCATTACATGATAAAAAGTAAATGAAATGAAATATGAGAAGTAGATAAATGCTTGATAGATAAAATGACTAAATATAGAAAAAGCATGTATATAATAGTGTTAAGATAGATTAGGTCATGTTTAAAAAATTAGGTAGGGGTATTTGAATAAGTAGAGACAGAAAAAGTCAGATTTGGTTGAGGGTAAGGGGTTAGAAATAACTTTCTATTATTTCATGATATAATGATTATCAGTAGTTGGGTTGATCACCAATGATTAAGCTGACCATCAACAGATGGATAAGTATTGATGGTTGGGGTGATCGTTAGTGGTTATGCTAACCATAAAAAATTGCTTGTGTATTTCTAAAGGTACTAAAAAAAATTAATAATCCTAAAGGGGCATAAAGTCTCCATGTGCAAAAGTGGAGAGGAATAAGGCAATTATTTGGAAATTGTTTTGTCTAGGGAAGAGACACCAAGTTCAATGTTATCTATATTGGTCCATATCTCATCTTTGGTCATATGAAAACTAATGTTTTTCAGCTCTCAAAGATAAATGGAGGAATTTTATGGTTAGGCTGATCATCAATGGATGGATAACAATCAATGGTTGGGGTGACCATCAGTGGTTGCCTATGGATTTTTGAAGGTACTAAAAAAAAGTTATATAATGGGCTATTGATCAAATAGAGGTTTGGTTAAGGGTGTGGTAAAAAATGGGAGGTTGGAAGATAGGTGTAGAAAGGTCTAATTTAGGCCTAAAAGTTAGAAACCAAAATGATAAGATGGAAGTATAAATATAATTTTTTTCTTACTAAATGGCTAATGGTTGATGGCTGGAGTAATTTTGGTAGAGTAATGGTACTTGGCCTCAAGAGAAATTTTAGTAGAGGTTCAGATCTTTGTTACTTTTATTGAATTGATGGAAGAAGACTAGGTGGATGGAGAGCTTGAATACCAATGTGAAATAATGTTTATGATCATTAATTTCACCTCATACTCCCCTCTTTTTATAAGTAAAGAGAGATGGAGGATAGAAGCTTCCCTAATAGGTTATCTTAATGATTTTGATGCTTGGGAGTTTGTTAACACTACATAAGGTGAACATATTTAATTATGAATCATTAGCTTTCACATAGTTATTGATGTGTTAAAAGGGTGAGGACCTGACCATCGATGGTCAGGCTAACCATCGATGGTTAATGTAACTATCAATAGTCAAGTGTCTAGAGGTAAAAGGTCAAGGTGAGTTAAAAAGGGGTAGATTAATGTTTATTAGTCAGTTATTAAGTTTAGTTAGCTAAGTATCTAACTAGACCCAAGGTTTGATAGGTTTGTTAGTGGGTTGAGAAGGGTTAGATGGTTCTGAAGGAATCCTAAGGCATTTCAACATCTAGTATGGTTTTCTAGTGTCTATAGTACTAAAGTTTATAAGTGTGAAAACTGCTTGTGAAGGGTGGAAATTCTATCAATTATAAAAAACCTCCAAAAATGTGGATATTGTATAGCTCCTCCAAAATTTGGAAAATACCCACTTAGTTTCTTGAAAAACTTATAAAAACCTTAAAATTATTTTTCCTCAGTCATCAGATGTACATATTTTTTAAGAAATTAAAAAATGGCTGAAAACTGACTACCATGAAACTAGATTGTGTTTACAACCATTCTTAGGGTTTTTACACCTTCTAAATTCAATGAAGTGATCTTTTTCCCTCTTTGAGACTCTAGATATGTATTTACATCAATTTTTGAGAAACACCACCAAAACCTAGAAAACCAAAATCAATGAAAAGTCTTGAATAAGATAGAATGTAAGATATCACAATAAAATCAATGGCATTCATCTACCAGATCAAATCTGACACCATGTTATAGTGGCCATAATCAAGTACCTAATAGATAGTATCAAATTCATGAAGGTGAATCTATATGGAGTAGTGAAATATGAATAAAAACTCAAAAATGTAAGAATCTTGTCTTCACAACAAAAATTTGTATAAGTATCATTTGTCAAAAAGTACATATGAAGATATATTATATAGTGAGGAATTAGGTCACTTAAAAATGTAATTAATCAAATCAAATTAGAAAATAACTTAAATTACATTTCCCATAATGACCTACTATTAACATAAGCAACCTAATTAGACCATGTAGGTAAAGCCATATAGTGGGAAAAAATATACACTAACAGATACCAAATTCCTCCCCTAAATAAAAAGTGTGTTTACACACTCAAATTTTATCTATCTCCTTTACTCTAGTAGTTTAAATTTATTGAATGACTATAATAAAGGGGGGGGGGAATATAGACACTAAAATTTAATCAATAGATTCTTGATATTTCTTGTCCTTGACATCCTTACCTTGTATGGTCTTTTTGACATTCAGTTAACAAAAAAACTTATAAAAACACTAATTATCTTAAAATTACTAATAAAATAGCATGTAAACATCCCTATTCATCCCCATTCTACTCATATATCATTTCTATAAATTTTCATAAGTTTATGACATTTTGGGACAAGTCCACACTAGGTAGATGGGTCTGTAGTGCAGATTTTCCCATAGTGCACTCCTGTCCTCTTAGTTCCAATGCAAAATTTTCAAATTTAATTATTTTTTAATGTCTCTCCCATGATTTTCATAATGTCAGATAACAAAAAAATTTCAAATATTTATTTATAAAATCACATCAATGCCTCTCAATTAGATCATCTAGCAATATGATTTCAAATGTATTCCACATTAAGAAAAAAACATTATTCTTTCTTAGTTTAATTCTGCTACTTTCCTACAAGCCAAGTTTAATACTATTTATATTTCAGATAAATTTAACAATCATTGAATGGGACTACCTCAACATCCTAAATTCTTTTATATGGTAAAACCACCCCTTCTCACACAAATAAATCTTTCATTGATGATGCCAAGTAAATTGTGATGGAAATGATAAATTCATCCATAGTTCATACTTATTGTATCAATATTTTGAGCTCTATGTATGAATTTAAACAAACTATATTCAAAATCAAAATGCAAACTATGTAATAGGAGTGATTTATAAAACAAATTAGAATAATATAAAAGCTTACTAAATCCCTTGTTTTGTGTTACCTCCGTCCAAGGCTTGCAAATGGATGATTAGACTCAAATTGATAAAGTGATAGCTTGATATTAGATTGTTGATAGAGGACTCAATAGATTTTTGTACATGGATTGACTATAAGATTTATAGATTCACTTTGACATGGTTTTGATATGGATTGTCTAATTGGTTTGAGTGTGAAGGGATAGGTTGTTTATATATATTTTAGGAGGGAAAATCAAGGGTTGTAATTTTAATTTAGGGAGATGAGATCAATGGCTGTAGATTATCTAACAAATATTAAATTCCTTGGGAAAACTATATAATTAGAGGTTTTTAAAGACTTGGAGGGAAGTCTCCAATTATAGAGACTTCTCCACTATCTTAGAGATAATGGAGGATTAGGTGAGTATTAGAGACATAGGGATGTAGTGAAGGCTAGGGTGTAGGTTAGTAGGTGGGTAGTTTGGGATATGGGAATTTTAAATTCCTATATAATGGATAAGTAGGATTAAATTAGGATAATGGGAGATTTAAGATGAATTAATGAAAGATTGGGGATGGGTGAGGTTAGTGAATGAATATTAATGGAAAGAGATATTAGATTTATGGCTATAAATAAGATAAATTAGTAGAAGAAAATAGGTTAAGTAGAATTAGTGTCGACTAATAGGAATATTAGTCAACTGTAATGGAGTCAAATATTTTAGGTGTATACATTTTCCTCCTCTTTGAAAGGGAATTATGAGTGAATAGAGTGGAAGGATTGATGGTCTTTCAAAAAAAACATGTCATATATGAATGTTAGTAGATGATGTTAGGGGTGATGCCTTTCGAGGGGACATGTAGGGAAGAATGAGATGGATGTCCACTTGAAATAAGAAATGATGGGTGGGAGAAGATAGATAGATGAGGGGATGGTCTATCAAATGTGAGATAGAAGATGAAGAAGATGAGTGACTTGACTTGAGCAATGAGCTACAAATGGATGATGCCCATGGAAATGACACATGAATAAGGAATAAATATGATGGATGTCATGGTTATAGACACATCCTAAGGGGTAATCAACCATAATAGGGTGATGATAGGATAAAAGGCCATAAGATTTAGATATATCCCAAGAAAGGATGCATGCAATAGAGAGATATAGGCCAAGATAAGACTATTTTTATTTTATTAGATTGATGATGGGTGTAGCTCAAAGTTAAATTGATCAATATGATGATGTTTATTCTAGAGCATAAATGATATGATCGAGTGACCAAAGGACTGGGGGATGAGGATAGATGATAAAGATAATGTCTGAACTATCCTTGGACATTGAAACATCCCCAAGTGCTACCTACATAGTCTAAAAAGACCTCAGGTCGATGTAGTTTTGAATAGAATATTATGATGAAGATGAAGATTAATGATTAAAAAATTATGATGAAGAAGATGATTAGACTTGTTAGTGATTGAAGGATATGGATTAGATGATGAAATGTGGATAAAAGGTTAGATTTTAGTTAGATGGGTCAAGAGAATTAGATTGGTGATATGGATAAGGATGATGAGATGATCATGCCATCACAAATGTCATAAAGCTCATCATAATCTAAGTAATCAAATAAATATAGCACTTGATAATATGACCCATGATACAAAGATGACCAAGAGAACATTTTTCCAAAGTGAATGTGAAAATAGCGAACTCTATATCCTCGAGGGAATTTTTAGTGTCATAGCATCCTTGTTCATTACCCAAAAAGACATGATGCAAAAAAAACATTTAACAAACAAAATATATACATGACAAGACAAACAAAACAAATAAGTAACACACATAGAAGTATCTACATGTAATGTCATAATGTCTTGTTTAATGATAGGATGAGTGATTAGATCATCATGATGCAATTGTGGACTTAGGGTGGACTTGTATTTGGATAGGATGAATGACAAGGATTAGGATTAAGATGAGGTTTTACACCTAGTTTAGGATTGTTGACATGATAAGGTATTTGAATACTGATTTGGTCTTCAAATTGGATCAAAAAGTGGCCAAGGATGGTGATTAGACAAGTGATGACCAAGGATTACCAATAGATAAGGCCCTACAAGGATCTAATCCAATAAGGAGACTAAGAGATGATGGGATCAAATACCTTTCATGATAGTAAAAAGTTATTAGATGGGTGCTAGACATGAAGAGGCAATGATGAGGACAATGATGGGATCAAGTGCCTTCCACACTCGAAAAGGGTAATTAGATGGGTGCCAGATATGAAAAGTCCTTGATGGGAAGTGATGGGCATTATATTAAAGTCTTTGACAAGGTGATGTATGTTGACAACACTTAGCCAAAAGGATGATGAAGATATGATGGGTGACCTCTTAGGATTAGTTCCAAGACTAAAGGTTATATCCAAATATTATGGATAAGAAAAGACACATGAAATGAAGATGGATTTGACTAGGGGATTAGGCATAAGATTAGATAAGATGGACTATTTTTGACTTTTTCAAATTTTATGATTTTTTTAGGGTTTTTGACAATTTTCAAATTTCATGTACATTGTACAAATGGGGTTACTAGCAAAGGGAATACCAAGCCTAGAAACTAGGAGATGGATGGAGGGATGACAAAGGATGACAATGATGAGGACCAAGAATGAATGAACTAGGGATAGCCAATCACCACATCATGAAATAACTAGATGGTTAGTTGACTAAGTGTCCATTGGATGATATGCCAAGATGGTGTAGGGACAATTATCAAGACACCTTCTACTTCCTTAAAAATGTCAAGATAGGAAGGAAGAGGAGATAAGATGCATGGTGTGATGGTGGATGAGGGATCAATGAACAATGGAATAAGGGATAAGATGATGGGTGATATAGATAAGGTGGATGAAGGATGTGACAAGTGGGAAGGATGGAGTGGATATGAAGTGGATGGATTTTCCCCCAAGTGTTGAGGAACAATACAGATAATATATTATTTTAAAATGATGTAGAAACTAGTTTTCATCATGGTTCTTGCCTAAGGTGCCAAAAGACTAGTTTTCACCATTAGATGAATGATATTTTTTTTTACTTTTTATTGGGCATATAAATTTATTAAATGAAAGGCAAGATGTAAGGCATGGAAATTTGATGGATTATTTAGCCAACACCTATTCTATGATAGATGCCTATATTTCTTAGTGGCTTTTAGTGATTCTTGATGGTGACCCCTCCATATATCTGGACTAGGTATCATTGTTACCCTTAGGAGAGACAATGTTTCCTGGGTTAGTGATGTGGGTTATGGATTTGATTAGAGCTTGATTTTTATGTGTGGGACTTGAATGGATGATAGGAGAAAGTATGATGGTGTGATGGGTAATGGAATATTAAGATTAAAATTAATGATGGGATCATGATAGGATGAGGTGATGGGTGATGGAGGATTAGGACTAATAGTCACATACATCATTAGAGATGTGAGACATGCTTCATTTTATTGGTTTCATGTGACAAAAGACTATAGGAGATCTAAGATGATTTAATAATGTGGTTCATCTTTGATCTAATTATTTAAGGGATTATCAATTGTGATTTTTACATTATTTGTATTTTTTTATTGGATTTGACTTTGATTACCTCATGGTGCCTAATTTTAGGCTTCACCAGGGGATATTGATCTTTGACTTGATATACAATGATTATTTTGACTTTGATAATTCCCTAGTGCCAGTTTATGGGATTCACTAGGGAGAGATGCTTTTGGATTAAGATGATGATTTAATTCTTCTTAATTTTGATTGAGGGGATCAAAGATTACTTGATTATGATTTATGACTTTTGGAATATTATATTACAAATTTAGATTTATGACTAACATTATATTACTTAAAGAAGGGTCCAATGATGCATGATCCTATTTGTCCTTATGAAGGGAAGTGATTAAATGATCATTGACATGGAGAAAAGGGTCCATGATGGATGAAGATGGTGGTGAGGGAATGATGAGGTAATTAGTGGTAATGGGGAAACATAGTCTTCATAGGGGTTCCTAGGAGACCCAATTTCAACATCAAAGAAAATCTCCTTAAGATCAGTAAAAGGATCACTAGGAGTAACAGTGGTAGATACATCCAAAGGAGTATCAGACTCACTCTGGCAATATTTGATAGATAAAGCTTAAAATAACTCATTTATGACATCATCATCTTGAATAGGATCAAAAGATATGCTTGGTAATGGATCACAGGTATTTGGATTATAGGTATCCTCTAAAAGATAGGCATTATCAATATTGATGAAGAATGACATTTTTGATGAGGAATCTGATTTAGATATAGGTATTGAACATGATCCCATAGAAGATAAGACCTATATTGACTCTAATGCTGACTTTGATGTGAAATATGCAATACTACTAATAAGAGATTTATTTTCTATGATTGATCTCTCAATATGGGGTAATTTATGTGATGAGTGAGAGGGAGATGATGGATTCAAGGAGAGGGTTATGTAAGGGTTCATGACAGATGAAAGGACTAGGTTAATGGGAGATAAACTCAGCTTTGACGGAGGATTTGTCTGGGATGGAAAGATCATGGAGGATAGGTATGGTGTCTTGACCTTAGCTTAGAAGGGGAGGATATTGATCATGATTGGGAAGGGAATATAGGCATCCCTCTTTTTATTCACCCAGGGATGTGGATGCATCTAGTTCATCATCAATTAAACTATCACCATAGTTAATGAGGTCCTAGAAAAAATCTTGAAAAGGTTCACATTAACTAATAATATGCCCCATATTTGGTGATATGCACAATATTAGTTATCTATTTACCAAGAGGGATTTAGTTTAGTGGGATCAAGATGTTGAATAGGTGGATATACCACCATGTTAGTGTTGATAAGTTGTTTGAAAAGGGATTCCAATGATATGGGAAGGGGAGTATAGAGACTTGCTTCATGTTGTAACTTAGACATGGAAGCATTGGACTTATGATCATATGGTTGTGGATATAACTAGGTGGATGGATTTGAGGTGGCCAAGAATGGATTCCCTTTACTAGTATGAGAATGGGTAGGTAGTGGTTTATGGTTACCAAATGGAAGATTGGTATGGGATTCATGTGATGGGGCTTGGATGGGAGGTGAAATGAGATGAAGGGGATCAACACCTTAAAAAAGTGGTACCCATCATAATGAGTCACAAAAATATCTCATCCTTTTTGGAATATATGTATTGATCAATGAAGGTGGGGTCAAGTTCCATGGCGATGGTTGATAGATGATGGATGATGTAGGTAGGATAAGGATTGGATAAGGTTCTTGAACAAAATAGGTTGAAAGGACTGAGATAGTATGATAGGTAATGATGGAGATGAGATAGACTAATGGATTAAGGACTATGATAAAATTTTAGACCAATAGTGCAATAGGTGATAATAACTTATCAATAATGCCTAGTTATCAAACTAGCAAAAGATTGAGGATATAATGGGTGCCTAGATTAAAAATAGAAAAAGGGCAATATGATGAGTATTAGTAATGAATAAAGCAATATGAGTGGACTAGATTAGATTGATGGGTTTGATAGATTGAGATTGACAAGATGACAAGATGCTAGTAAAATATTGATTAGGGTATGAGATCTAACCAAGTGATGAATGATGGTGGATTAAGATGATAAGATGATGTGGACGATAGGACTAGCTCAAAGACTTAGATTAATTTTCTCGATATAGGATGGTAGGTGATTATGTGATGGAGGTGATTGGGATAAATGTGGTGATGAAATGATAAAAGAGTAATGAAAGGTGGATGGTTTAGACCTGTATGTGACCTAGAAGCCAACTAAAACAAGATGAGGTGATGACTATATGACTATATGGGTGGTGAAGAAAAGGTCAAGAGAAGTGATCAAGTATGGATTTAAGATAAGATGTGGATGATGAGGTATGATTAGGATGTGATTATGGGATGACTAATGATTTATGGGTATAGTGATAAGATGTGATTAAAAGGATGTAAAAGAGAGTGAATTATGTACAAGAAGGTAAAACAAGGATATACAAGGTGATGGGATAATGAGACAAGATGGTATGGGGATGATTATGACTATGGATGAGGTGGAATTATGATAGAATGTGAATGGTGAGACAAGATGGGATTAGGATATGTCATGGGTTATGATCAAATATGTAAGGGTCTAGTGTCAATAAAATGATATGAGAATTATTAAGATTACGGTGTGATCAAGGTGTGATTGGTTATAGATGAGGTGGTCTTTATGATAATGTGTGACTAGTCTAAGATAGGAGATGGGATAATGAAAAATATATACAAGGAAAGAGTGAAAAATATATACAAGATGATACACACACACACACACACACACACACACATGGGGATGATGTACAAGATGAAAGGATATATGTAAGAGGATAATGAGATAAGGATGTTGGTGATAGGTTTATGGGAGAATATGTTTAAGATAAAATGGGATAAAATATAATAAGGATGATATGTATAAGGTGATAATGATATAAGGATGGACAAAATGATGATTAGGATGGATGATTGATGGTTAGGGAATCAATGATGGGATAGGATATGATGGATGATAGGTGGGTATGGGATGAGATAGGACTAATAGGACGTATAAGGGAATAAACTATGTACTAGAGAGAAAGACTAGGTTGTATAAGAGAAACAAAATATGTACAAGATGGGGTGACTATGATAAGGATGTACAAGACAAGGTGATTGTGATATGTGGATGATGAGGTGATGGGGTAGATATAATTGGATTAGGAGGTGATGGATACAAGATGGTGATGGGGTGTAATTATGAGAATATATTATGATAAGGATGAGGGTATGACTTATAATATAGGGATATGGTTAGGCTAGGATGAGATTGGACATGGTTAAATTAGGTGGGTGGTAAATACAAGGTCAAGGCAAATGATGAGGGATAGGGGTAGGATATGGATGATAAGACAAGATGAAATTAGGAGATGGTAGGGGTATGATGAATGATAATTGAGACTAAGATAAGATATGACTAAAAGGATGTGCAAGAGAACAAATTATGTACAAGGGTATGAGACTAGGATTTACAATGTGATAATTGATGAAGGGATGACTATTAATGATGGCATCTATGTATAAGAGAACAATGATATTTACAAGGTGAAGATAGGTAGTTAATGATGAAAACTTGGTTAAGGATGTATGATGGATTGGGGTATATAGGTGATAAGGGTATGACTAAAGATGAGATGAATATAAGGTGATAATGGAGCATATGATAGGATAGTAAAAGGATGTAGAATGGTATGATGTCAAAGATGTACTAGGTGATAGGTATAAAAGATGATTAGATATATATGTATAAGATAAGATATAGGTGATGGGGAGGTATGTGATGAATGATGAGTGGTTTATATGGGAAATAAACAATAGGTACTAAGATAGGTAACCTGATAGGGTGATAATTAATGATGAGTGGGTATGGTTAGACTAGAATAAGATTAAGATAGGATGGAGAATGGGACAAGGTGTTGGGATAATGAGACAAGATGAGAAGTGGGTGACAAGTGGATATGACCAAGATAAAAGGACATACAAAGATACTATGTATAATGGGATGATGAATAGGATATACAAGATGAGATGTGAGTGGTGGAGTGATGACTAAGGATAGATGGATATAGAGGGAATAGGGAGGGATAAAGAGAAGATGGTGATGGGGATAATCATAAGGATATACAAAGATAGTATAAAAAATATGTATAAGGTAAGATGGGGGTATGCCAAGTGGATATTAAGATGAGATGAAGATGAAATGATATAGGATAAATAAGGATAATAGGTACAAGGGGATGATGATAAGTATAGATGATTAGGATATATATACAAAAGGATGATAGGATAGAGATGTACAAGGTGATAGAATCATGAGGATGAAATATATAAGATAGGTTATGAAAAAGTCCTAAATAGGTATGGATAGGTGAAGTTTGATTCAAATCACAAATAGTATAGGTTTAGCACAAACACACCCAAGCAAGCAATATATAACCAATGATTAGTAAAGTCAAGGGTGTGTAACCCAATGTGAGAACCACTCAATGGCTACATAGGTGAGCCTATAAGCTAGTGACCCATTATGGTATCAATTGAACCCTCTCAACCCTATTTACTCCTGGTGGCTACTTTAGTGGTGATACTGATACATATAAGGACACAACTGTTATGGTCAAAGCCCCCTATGCTAATCTAAATTAGATCTCCATGGGTGTCCTTGATATACATAAAATTACATTGGGGCCCAAGTTTATATAGGGTATTGTCTAATGCTTGATTTAGAGAGTTAAATTTTCCTCTTTGTAAATGACCTATGTAGGGTCAACTACTTAGCCTAATGATAGTTATCCCTGATTGTTATACTTCATTGAAACAAGGAGTTTGGTTAGAGTGAAGTGGTGAAATCCATGACACTAACCCCTATTTACTAAGCCCATGTGTGGGTGCCAATTCCATGTTATGTGACATCATAGACGGAGAGCTCAACAAACTTGAAAACACAATAAAATTAATTAACCATTCTAATTACCTATGTGTGATTTGGCATGATACAAAAAATTATTTACAAAGAAATAAACACACACACACAAAAGTATATACATGAAATGATTTTTTATGATAAAGATATATACACCTAACAAGATGATTTAAGACAAAAATGATCAAAATATTTTAAAATGGTTTTAAATGTTCCAAATGGAGTCTTTTACCGGTGGCGTACAAGCACTCCATTAGTAGTTTGATTGCTGACACTCAAAAAGATAGGTCCTGTAATAAAAAAATTAGTAATTTTTACGTGTTTTGTCAAAGGACCCTACAAAAGCCTTCAGTTTAAAAAAAACTACTCTATACAAATTATGAAAAATTACATATATCGAAACTATAAAATTCATAAACAATTAAAATTTTAGGCTTACACTTAAATTATAAAGCTATTATTAATAATTTTTTTCCACTGATTATTAACAACTAACTTTTATATATATTATAACTGTTATTTATATATATGTCTATGTATATTTATTTATTTATTAATGATCTTAATTACTAAATAATGACTCTCATCTAAGTCTTAATAATGGCTTTTAATCTTTTTCTTTATAATGACAAGATTATATTGTAATCTATTTATTGACTTGAGGCACCTTAACTATTTAGTTTTATCTTATCATGTCATTTATGCCTATCATAATCATCTAATTGAAGGTTTTGTCACCTACCTAAAATCAATATCTTTAGTAGAGACCATTAATATATGATCTCATGAGTAAAGACCCAAGATATGCAATATATCTATTTAACACAAACCGAGCCAACCTAGTCAAGAAGTGGTCCCACATGATATTACTATTTCTAAGTACCACTATCAAGCATCTATATTAGTGTAACATTTCAAGACCTTTATGGAGGTTAAATATTTTAACACTCAATAATCCACACTTAGGTGAAAACCATGGACCTATCTTGCCTTTCTAATGTCAACAAATCTACTTTCCCAACATGCCTTTGCTAGTTCTATGCTCTACTTATGAGAAATAGATGCCAATGGATGTTATTTGTAGATGTGGATGAATTTATATTCTTTCCTAAGTGATTATATTTTTCTACAATGGAATATCCAATTCATCATAGAGGCAAATAAAATTAGAAAAACAAAACCCAACAGAGATTGGTGAAAATTCA
Organism: Torreya grandis; assembly: GCA_037957365.1. Lineage (NCBI taxonomy): Eukaryota > Viridiplantae > Streptophyta > Pinopsida > Cupressales > Taxaceae > Torreya > Torreya grandis. The sequence continues at coordinate 165,282 of JARHVA010009692.1, forward strand.
TTGAAGTCATTAGACACTAAGAAAAATAATTATAATAAGGAATATGATTCTCCAAGTTGGATAATTTTATATAAAGAATAATAAATTTGGGCCATAGGTCACTAAATATTTCTTTACAGAAGGAGTTGGGTTCATATGCCAATGTGAGACCATGCCGCAGTCTTTTTGGTTACTAAATATAATGGTGTAAATCTTATCACCATTCATGAAAATACAGAGGGAGAGTATAGTGGCTTAGAACATTAGGTTGAGAGAGGAACTATAATATGGTTTACTTCCATGAGATTGTTATTCCTGATGCTACAATTTTTATTTTAGATCAAGACTTGCAACCATCTGAAAAAAGTTAAACAATATCAAAACCAGGAATTCAAATGGAACTAGAAATTTATTTATCAAAACATTTGAGACGATTTAGAATATATCAAAAATGGATTTTTTATTAAAAATATATATATACACACAAGTAATGAATATGTATATTCACTAAATGTATACATAATTATAAAATATCCCCAAATGTCAAGACTATATACACCTACAATTTATTGATAAAAATAAGTAAATATATAACTAATTCAATGGTAGGAAAATAAACACATGAACATATATTGATATATACACAAATATAGGAAGCAAACCCTGATGATTGTTATGGATGGAAATTTTGAAAATGTGGAGTCACCAATCTTCCTTTAAATTTGACCTATAATCTCAAGCAAACACATACTCAAGACCAAACATGTTAGTTCTATAAGGAGGTTGGTTTGACTGTGGTTGCTAGAATGTAGTAAGATTTCAAGCTCTATGTATGAATTTAAACAAACTAAATTCAAACTCAAAATTCAAACTACATAATAGGAAGGATTTATAAAATAGATCATAATAGTATAAAAGCTTACCTAATCCATTATTCTATGTTACCTCCTTCCAAGACTTGAAAATGGATGATTAGACTCAGATTGACAAAGTGGTAGCTTGATATTGGATTGTTGATGGAGAACTCAATATATGTTTAGACATGGATTGGCTATAGGATTTTTAGATTCACTTTGACATGGTTTTGGTATGGATTCTCTAGTTAGTTTGAGGGTGGAGGGAGAGGTTGTTTATATAGATTTTAGGAGTAAAAACCAAGGGTTGTAATTTGAATTTAGGGAGATGAGATCAATGGCCCTACATTATCAGAGGAATATTAAATTCCTTGGGAAACCTATAAAATTAAAGGTTTCTAGAGACTTTAGATAATGGAATATTCGGTGGGGGATCAGGTGAGGATTAGAGACATAGGGATGTAGGGAAGGCTAGGGTGTAGGTTAGTAGGTGGGTAGGTGGGGTTATGGGAATTTTAAATTCCCATATAATGGATAAGTAGGATTAAATTAGGATAATGGGAGATTTAAAAGGAATTAATGAAAGAGTGTGGATGGGTAAGGTTAGTGAATGTAGCTTAATAGAAGGGGATATTAGATTTATGGATAGAAATACGATAACTTAGAAGAATAAAATAGGTTAAGTAGAATTAGTGTCAACTAATAATAATATTAGTCGACTGTTATGAAGTGAGTGATTTTAGGTGTATATATTTACCATGAGGGAAACAGGGTGGAATATTTTGTCACTAACATTAGATTTGGCCTCCTTTTATCTACCTAGCACATTGGTTACTGTATCCTTGAAAAAATCATGACACAATTCAAAATGAAGCCATTACTATATAGGATTATGAAGCATCAGCCACATGTGTAGATCTTACAACCAAAGTGAGCGCATTTAAAAAATATACTCTACCATCATATCACCACATTAAGAGTTAATAAAAAAAGGTGGGGGAAATGTACACTTTGATTTATTTTGAAGCCATTGGTTTTAAGTACTAATATGGCATGGAGAATTCCAATTTCCTCTCAATTTTCTTATCCATAGTCAAGAATAACACATGAGGCAATAGTGATGGACTGGAACCAACATCTTATTTAGATGTTTAGAGAATTAAAAAGATATGGAGGAAAATATGCAAAGAGGGACTTATTGAATTCATGTAAATGGTCATAGGTCAGGATACAAACATCTCAAATAAATTTGTGGCAGCATAAAATAAGAAGATAGTGGAAATAAGAGGCATAAGAATTTTTGTAACTAAGGATTTGATAGGTGAAGTCAAAGAATGTCATGTGAAGAAGCTGAATCCTTCAAAGACTAATAAAATAAATTAGAACTCATGTAGAAGTTTTTCAAAACCAATTAGATCATCAAAATTAATAGAAAGGGTTCTCATGCATGGACCTTATATGATACTAGCTTGAAGTATGTTTACAAATTATGAAGTATAACACCCTTGAAGGTAAGTATACTCTCATATTTTTGCATCATTTCATTCTACTAAATCACTTATAAGGATTCAAAATTATCCTACCATATTTCCTTCTTAAATCCTTAGAGTGTATAATAGTTACATTCTAGATCAATGAAGTCAACACCATCATTCACCAAGGCATCATTCTCTTATTGGTGAAGCATGATGAGACCTTTATGGTAAGGAAGTCCCATTGGGAGGTCTTATGTGGTAGAAGAATCCCTCAAGGAAGATACTAACCTAAGCTCCAATCACTAATTACCCATCATTTCCCTTATAATCCCCATATCCAAGGACTCTACTAGGAATATCTTCCTAAAACTCAATATTATCAAGCCTAAACGTCTTGTGTTGGAGGAAGGTAACTATATAGAGGTGGAAGGTAAAGGTAAGGCCCCTTTGTCAGAGGTGATAAGAATCAACAAACAAAAAATAGAAGGGCTCAATAGTAAATTACATGAGGCAGGGATGGGTTTGGTAGGATTGATTTAGGAGTGAAATACCATTAATAAGAAGGCCTTCAAAATGATTCAATCCTTTTCACACTTGGATAAGGATAAAGACACTCCTCAAAATAAAGTCACCCAAGTGGAAAAAATTATTTCCCAAAATAGCCTCCTAAAATGCTCCTCTAAGAAGACACCAGATAAGGAACATCCATGGAAAAAACCTAGAATGATAATGCCAAAACTAGGATGCTGAAGGTTCAAGGAATAGAACTCGAGCCAAAATCACCAAAAACATACCGACTGAGAAGGTGAAGGAGATTGAGGATGTTAAGGAACTCATGAAGGGATCCTCCCTCTCAGATAAATTTCTCCTTTTAAATTATGTGTTTTTGTCCTCCACTAATATATTTAGCTTTTTGTTTTGACAATCTAGTTTTTATCTCTCAACCTGTGGGGCTTGTTATATTTTATAGTAATTTTCTTATACTTTGGTTCTTGACCCTTTTAAAACTAGGTCTTTTACCTAATCAAATAAAAAATGGAATATATTTTCAATAATTCTAATTAATATTATAGTTACATTCATCACAAATTAAATAATTTTCCCAAAAGGGAGAAATATATCGAGATGAGTCCCTTTGGGCTATATACTCAACATTCAATCAACAAATTTTTTTTAGGATAGTTCATCCATTTCCACTTCCCCCATTGCCACCCCTTTTGTATATCATATCATTTTATGTGATTAGGTATGTGTCTAGATTTAATTTTTTAGGTATTTTATGCATCTATTCATTATCCACATAGATTCAAGAAACCCTTGTAGGAAACCACACAATCTTTAATTAAAAAATCATACTTATGATCAACCAAGACAACATAGAATAAATCAAACATATATGCAATATGAAAATATCCTCCTAGTGTGATTCTATCCATTTACCTCCTAGAGTTCTAATTTCTATAGTGACATAATTAAGATCCTGGTTTGGTTAGTTATAATTCATTAGGTAATCCAAATATTTAGAAATTAGTTGATTGTAAGATAATTAAATATTTATGCTTTTGTAATTCATTGTTTAAAGATTACTTGAAGTTTTATACTTTATTTTATTTTATTATACCTTATATTATATTAGTTTATTTTTATTCAAATTGATTCATTCCAATTCAAAATAGAGTAAACACTAGGAAAGTGTACTGATTGTCTAGGCTCTCAAATATACTTGTTTGTGTGTTTATTAGTATCATTCTAATGTTTCAAAGAACTAAATGTAGCAGTAAAACCATGATTTTATCCCACCAAGCCCATTTATGAGGGTAAAATGAGAGTAACTTCCTAATGTAATACATTCATCTAAAGTGTAGCATAAATCAAATGGATAAAATAAGCTTCTTAAGGGACCCTAGGAATTCCCAATATACCATGAGGTACATAAAAACTAATATACATGTTTAGTGTTATAAAATGGATATGAGTATTGGTGAAAATGAATCATAGTGTGATGTTTGATAAAAATATCATTATGTAGCCCATAATGACAATCAATAAGTAGTTTAAAATTTTGGAGTGTTGTCATTATGATGTCATAGTGCTATCATGGAAGTTCCTTGGTGATTAGATGAAGAGCCTTGATAGTCTATGTGATAATGATAAAGTGATCAAGGTGCTTGAGAAAGTGTGTAAGTTACTTGTTCTTGTATGTTTGAAGGTGATTTGGTTGATCTTTAGTGTTGACTTAGCTTGAGAGGATTTGGGATGAGTATGGAGGTTTATTTAGTGTTAAATTAGCTTGAGAGGATCAAGGATGAGTATGGAAGATTGAGCATATGCAAGGGGTCTTATAAGATGTGATACATGCTTGGAGAGCTTGTTTTTATAAGTGGAAATAATCTAGTTGTTCATAGTTTTCATCCAGATGCTTTGGGTCCATTAGTAGAAAATATGAGTTAGTAGTTTGATGACATCACCATTACCACATGGGAAGGTGTCAAGGAGAGTTGGTCATATGGTTATGATCACTGTAGTCCCTAGTTATTATATACCAAATATAAATTCATGATTTGAATTGAGGTCAAAGTTATGAGGGTGAAAACTTGGCTTCTCAATTAGAATTCACTATTTTCCCATACTTAGCCAAATTTGCAAAGTGGTCAGAAAGATCTGAGTAAGCATGTTGATGATGTCAGTGTTTGCACATGTGAAGGTGTGAGGACAAAATGATCATATGGGTTTTTTATTTTGTGGACCTAGATTATTTTCACTTAATTATAGATCATGCAATGAAAAGTATCAAAATATATACATATGAAAAGTAGGGCTCCCAAGAAAATTGACTATGTTTTCCCATACTTAGCCAATTTTGTAGTGGCAGAAAGAGTTGAGTGAGCACTTTGAAGGTGTTATTTATTACACATGTGAAGGTGTCAATAAAATATGATCATATGGGTTTGTTTATTTTTTATCATATATAATTTTTCCTAAGTTTGAGATCATACACTGAAACACAAGAAAATTTATCGATGCTCAAAGTTGGTCTTTTAAGTAGATTTGGACATTGTTGGCTCTATGAAAGAAGTTGATGAGAAGGCATGTTAATGGTGTTATATCTCACATGATTGAGAGTTAAAAGAGTAGTGGATCACATGGTTAGATTATCCCATAATTTATAAATTTGAGATCCTATGTCAAAGTGTAGAAGAAGTTATTGAGGTGCAAAAATGGCTACTCATGCATATTGTAGTCGGTCCCCATACTTAGTCAATTTGATTGATGTTAAAGATATGGACCTAGTAGAGATCCAAGCTTCATGGGAGTTCATAATTCCTGATCAAATGAAGCACATAGAGTTAAATGGGTCAATGTGACAACTATTTAACAAAGTTAAAGTTTAGGACCTAATGAAGATCTAATAATGCATGGATGATCGTATAGATCAAGGATCAATGATGTGTGTTAAAAAAATAAGTATAGGTGCATGATGTTTAAAATTTGAGAAAATGAATAGGATAAGGATATAATGGTGAGTGGGTGTTTATATAGTTTGATCAATGGTGATCATTGACTGATAAGGACCTTTTTGATCTACAGATATTGACAGAGTGCATTAAGTAAACATTTTGAGATGGCACGAGATGAGGTCAAAGTAAGAGAAGTTTAATGATTGAGCATTAGTGATTATGTATTAAAATATAGATCAAGATAAATGGATATTATTTTATCTAAGCTAATATTCCATGATATTTGAGCATAGTGTTTGAATTTTAACTGTGACCATTGCTATTCAAATATTTGAATTTACATAGGAAAAAATTAATATTTGGGTTTTTGATCATATTTTTTTATATAAGATGAATTTACTTATGCCATAAAAATAAAAGTTGTAGAAGACTACATGGTTCATCCATTAGACATAATTTAAAGATAATTAAGTGTTTTTAGATAAAGATATTGAGCATATAAGTTGACTATGTTTTTGTATATCTTTTGCAAGTGATCTGAGAAGGATATTCAAGATTGTGTTGGTGATATTTTGATATGTCATGATGAATTAGATATTGTATCATATTTTAAAATCCATGACGAATATTTTTGTATATTTTATAGGTATGATCAATTTATCTTGAGTATGAATCATGCTTAAGAAGTTGACTTTGTGTTTGACCATGGTGACTTTATGTACAATGTCTCTATTTAAATTGTTTGAGAATACACATATGTGAGATAAGTTGAATATGATCATTTGATGATGTTTATGAGGCCATAAGGAGTTTACCTATGTAATTTGAAGTGTTCTTATGTTAATTTTTTTCTTGAAGGTGAGTTGTATGGGTGAATAGGTTTCTATGAGACCTATAAGAGATACAAGTGCCTTGTTTAAAAGGTGTAGCTACTCAAGGGTGACACATATGTGATATAGATGAATTATGTAGATTGTATTGAGCCTTATATTTGTATGATATATGTCTTAATGGTTAAGACATGACTAATGGCTAACCAAGATGGTGTTGATCAAGATTACTCTATAAATAATAAAACGAAAGATGATAGGTTTTAGACTTGTGTTAGAGAGACTAAAGAACAAATTAAGAGAGTCTTATGTGTGTGTTTGGGAGTGAAGGAAGGGTAGAGTGCCTTGAGAATGAGATAAATAACTAAAAAAATTGAAGACTATTGGGATGACTTATTGGTCATAATTTTGTTGACAGAATAGAGAGATTATTGTTTGAGTGTGAGTGAAGGTGAAGTGAGATAATATGAGGTCCATCATTAGGTGTTATTGACATCAGTTCAGAGGTGGAAGTGTTTTAGGTGTTATTTTGATAGCTCAAAATATAAGGTGGATGTAGTTTCTTTACAATGTAATACTTATTAAAAGGTTTGGTTATTGTTGTAGCTTAGCTAGATGGGTGTGGTTGCATTTGTGGGATTAGTGTCTTACTAAATATGGATTGTAGTTCCTTGATCAATTACAACTAGTCTAAATTGGATCTTATTTTATAGGATAACAGTCCAAAGTTTTTTTTAGTGGTATTTATTCCCTAATATGGTTTACCACATATGTTATATGTCTTATGATTGATCTTCCATCATCTCTCTTGATCATTGTTATGAATGTTGTTTATGCTTCATGAATGCTTGTGTTAGCTAATTAAGTATTTATAAATATCAAAATTGAAGTTAGATTATTTGGGATCATTGATTCACCCCCCCTCTCAATGATTTTAGCTCTAAAAATTGGTATCATAGTTAGGTCCTTTGGTAAAATCTTGATAGCTTGAAGGTGATCCAAAGTACAATGGCTAGTCAGAATATACAAGGTGGTTTCTCTACTAAGCAAGCATCAATGTTTAATGGATCCAATTATGCATTTTGGAGTGATAAGATGAAGACATACATTATGTTCCTAGGGTTTGATATATGGAAATATATTTTGGATGGTTATATTTCTCCTTCTACTCCTCCATCTAGTGTTACAAACAAGAAGCTATTTGAGAACAACTCTAAGGCAATTAATTACATCACTTGTGGTCTTACAAAGACTGAGTTCACCAAAGTAATTCATTTCACATCTACCTAGGAAATATGGGATAAATTGAATACTATATTTGAATGAGATTCAAAGGTTAAGCTTGCTAATTTATAGACTCATAGAAGGCAATTTAAAAGTCTCAAGATGAACAAAGAAGATACTATGACAATGTTTCTATAGAGAGTTGATGAGATTGTGAATATCATCATAGGTCTTAGAGAGATTATTTAAGAGAATAATATTGTCTAAAATGTACTAAGATATTTATCCCCAAAGTTTGATATGAAAGTATCTACTTTAGAAGAGATTCGTGACATTACTCTATAAATTATGGATCAATTTCATGGCACCCTTACTACCTATGAGATGAGAAAGAATGAAGATATACCAACAAAAAGGGAAGTTGCATTCAAGAAAAATATGAAGCATAAAAATAAGTTACAAGATAAGAAATCCAAAAAGGATGATATATCTGACATTGATGATGATGAACTAATTGATTTGATTACTTGGAAATTCTACACTAGCTCAATATAGTATAAGGGTAAATTATCCTTCAAATTTTTTAACAATGAAGAGATAGGACATTTTTCTTAGAAGTTCCCTCATAAGAATGAGAAGAAAGATGATGAAGAGCTTGATGAAGGACAAGATGAAGAAAATAATACATATAGGAAGAAAGGGTTTAGAAAGTATAAAAACAACAAGTGATCCTTCAATAACAAGAAGAGTTCTTACACCAAATCAGTTTGTGAATCGTTAGATGAGAGTGAAGATAGTGATTTAAATTATGATCATGAAGATGATGGTTCTACTGAGCTCTAATGATGGCTGAATAAGAAATTTGATCATAGCAAAAGGGGTCTATTTAGAGTGATTTAGGTTTTTCGCCCTTGAATTTTGACTAAGTGTTGTCCTATTTTGGCATGGGACAATCACGATGTATAAGGATCATTATCCCATTTTGGCTTAGGAATGGTAAGACATAGAAGGACCATGGTGTAGGAGAATCATGACACATAGATGATAGGCATATAAGAATCATGGTGTGGAACCTACTAAGTGTAAGAGGATAATGGTGTAGGAGAACCAACATGAGAGTGTCCAGTCAGAAGAGAATAATCCATGAGGAACCCAAGAACATATGACTTGGAATGGAAGTGAAATACTAGGGGAGTGCATGAAAATTAGGAAGTAATTAGAATAATAATTTGCATGGGTCACTCTAACCTTATGGATCAGAAATTTTGCACCATCTTATAAGGAAAGGAACACATGGCCGCTAAGTTATAACATAAAGAGAGGATCTTGGGGGTGTTGAGGCCTATGTTTTTAGGAAAAACTAGTTTCAAGTGCCACAAATCTTACTTTGTTAAGAGTATGTGTACTAAATATTTAGGCCATAAATGAATATGACATTTTGTTAGGTAAAAATAAGTATAAATACCCATATTGTAGTCTATTTGTAAAGATGAATCCTTTTGGTAGAATAATGTGATGAATCTTTACCCTTTTTGAATGATATTGTAACACCCCTTTTATTTTAAGCATAATATATAACTATCAAGAATGATAAATCTTGTGTTATGAAGAATGATAGTGTGAACTGTGTGTAAAGTTATATCTATGCATTATACCATATATTTTTTAGTAATAAATGTTGTTATATGATGACAATAATTTGTGTAATAGTATTAATTGACCTAAGGACAAGGATCAAGGTAATCTATCTATGCATCATCCCTATCTAAAAGTACATAGAGAAGGATATTAATATGAAAATAAAACTATGCTTCAAAACCTATAGGAACTAGTCTTTCATTATGTGCTTTGGGTGAGCATGCAAGACCTAACCCTCACATGAAAGGGCCGTGTGGTAGCTCGTTGGGATAGACTTTAGCATCAAAACTAGAATTATTAAAATAATCCCAATATTTTGGTTCCATTTTTAGGATATGAAGCACTTGAAGCATAATCATGGGAAAATGTTTGAGCATATTATACTAGAAAATATAGAAAAATGGGTTACCAGTGTTGAAGATAATTTTGTAGTCCCATACCTTGAGCCAGGAACCTTTACATGATAGTGGGTGGAGTAGAATATATCTATTCCCTTGTATGAAACCTTATTTTTATAGGTCTAAATTATTTCACATGCTTATTTAATAGCATATTCTAAAAGATGATCAAGAAATCTTGGAAGCAGGTATCATTTAGCATGACTTGGAGTCTCATGGACATGAGCAATCAAATTTTTATGTAAAGGAGTTTGGAATAACTACATTCTAGAGTATGATGTGACCACCTATTCATTCCATAAATAAGCTAAGTTTTAATTTCTTCAAGATCTATGGGGTCACTATCTAAAGCTTTTTGCTTTCAAAATTAAGAAAATAACTATTAACCTTGGATTGGAAACTATACCAATGGAGGGTTAAATCCTCTTGTGTATGAGCTACACATTTGGAAAGGGAGAGTAGGGGTTTATATAAGATTGTGGGTTCAAAATGGTAGCCATTTAACATGCACTATGGAAATATAAGTATGATGAATCTCGATAAAGGATCATGGGAGTTAGCAGTATGGGAAGAGACTGAGAGAACTTAAAGAGTGTTGTTGGGAGCCATAAGTAAGTAGAAACATGAGGATCCCATCAATTTCAGTCCATGTTCTATGCCACTTCTATCCTACAAATGAGAAATAATCTAGATGGAAGGAACTGAGGAACCAAGTCTAAACCACCTTGGCTCCCCTAACATAGGGCACACTCATACATTTGAGTTAGATGAAGTACACATTTAAAATTAGAATATAGATAATTTGGAGTCAGAAGTTAAATTAGTAAGGGATGCTAAAACTAAGACATTTGATACTCATTTAGATTTAACACTCTCCTACCCTCTTCAAGGGAATTTTATGGAATAACTTGGGATGCTTGGTAGACCTGGCCTTCAAGGATAGAGTACAATCCCACCCTTAGTTAACTAACTAGGTTATACACTAAGCACTACTGTAGAAGAGGACTAGGTGGTAGTGCAGGAGGAAGTAGACTCCCTCATCAAGGGACTAGTGTTGGAAGTTCCCATCAACTACCTATCCAAAAACCTCAATCAATGATGGTCTACTATGCAATGATGCTTCACCTGTTAGAGTATTGGGGGATGGAGAATACAACTAAGCATGTCCATAAATTCAAACTAATTTGGAGGGCATGAGGCATCACATATTCTAAATGTAATGCCACACAGTTTGCCACTACACTTTTGGACTGCATGCATAAGTGGTACCAAAAGTTTCACCCTCAAAAAGTAGTGGTTAACTTTGATCAGCTCAAAATATCCTTCCTTTAGGAGTTTGAGATTCTTGAATTTGAGTAACAGAGTATAGTAGTGCTGAAGGACATAAATCAAGGACTTAAAAAAAACATACATGAGTATGATGTAAGGTTTAAGACCTTGCTATTTAAATTATCCTTTAAAATTAATGATACCCATCACACATAATGGTTTATGGGAGGAATTTTACTACCCTTTCCATAAACCTTGTTATAACAAACTTTGATTAGCCATACGAGGCCTTGGAAGCGGATCTCCATGTTGAAGTAGTTAGAAGCATTGATAACAGGATTAGTCCCATTATGTAGACCTAGATAACCTCAATGGAATCATAACTTGAGAAGTTGATGGCAAATAATTCCCATGAGACACGTATTGATGTTTGGTGCATTGCCTATGAAATTGAGGGACATAAAATGAACAATTTCCCATGCAATAACATCCACATGGTACTTTAAAAACATGTGAAATATACCATAAGGAACATGATTTCCACTCTTGTCTTCTTCTTCATTGAGATATGCACCCTAAAGTGTTTAATTATTTTGAGATTTACAATGCCTACACTCATGATACTAATGATTGTCACCTGATCAGTGACATTCATGAAACTCAAGCATGTGGCATACGCCAAACCTTAGTAGAAAATACTCAATATAATGATGGATACTGTGGATGTAGGAGAGGGTAAGGATGAGGAGGTGGATGTTTCCCACCCAAGACTTACTACAAATGTGGGTCACCATACCATTATCAATAGGATTACCCAGATTACTTAACATGCACTTTTTGTAAAAAGGACCACTTGTTGGAGGAGTGTCTTGATCTATATGTGGCTATCACCAAGAATAAAAATGAAAAGGCACTATTATGATTCAAATTGATAAAATACAATGGTGTGCATGCCTAACCATCCCTATAATTTAACAAGTAAACATTACTGCTCATAGTGAGGGACAAACCCAATCAATAACTAATCCAATCAAGAAGGTAGAGTAGGAAGAACCATGATATAGTAAGTACCCTAATGTTCAGAAACAAAAGAATGTCCTAAAAGATACAATAGAAATAATATAACTTTAAGGAAATATTTAGTTTCTTAAAGATAATGACATAACACAATATGTTTCTATGTAAAGGGAATCTAAACTTTGACCTGTAACACAAGATGACTTCTAGGAAGTATGTAAGTGGATGTGGGATGAAGATATTATCCCACATCTTATTTCTTGGTTTAAAAGTCAATCATGACTACCAAATGGAGTCCACCCTCACCTCATTAGGTAAAGTGAAGATCATTTCTTAAATCATGCTTGGTGATAAGATACTCTTAGTTCATCTACTCCACCAAAAGATAGAGAAATATTCATTAATGCTACCATCGATGGATGGTTAATCTAAGACATATTAGTAGACATTAATGTGGAAGGAAATGTCCTCACCAAGGATGCTTTGTACAAAATGTCTAGTCTAGCACTACATCTTTCACCTCATGTCTTATTCATGGAAAATAAGACTTGTGTGCACCCTATTGGGTTTCTCAATAATTCCATTATTGGTATACTTTGGTGTGCCATTTAAAACAAACTTTTAGGTTCTAGAGTTATCTATAGTTGATTATTACCTTGCTCTACTAAGAAGACCTTAGTCCTATGAGAATAATGTGGACCTAAGATTTAAATAGAAATACAATAGTTTTGAGAGCATTTTTTAGCATGTCCTAATCCCACTAGATCAAGCATAAGTACCCCCTTATATAGAGCCCATCAATGTTGATAAAAACATCAACCACTTATATAATGCCACTTTTATAAGTGATTAACAACATGATCCCACCCCAGATGGTTTTCTTTGATGGATTGATAACTAGTATATTTCTGATACTACAAGAAATACTTGTAACTGCTGGGCCCAAGGTGACTATAACCTCATTGGGAGGATGTGTAACACCATCAATAGTGGAGATAACTTCACGTGATAGCTTTCTAAACATCATGATTTTGTTAATCTTACTGAGTTAGTAATGAGAGGGCCACTAGTAGGACCACCACTAGAAAAATTTGATGAAGTCCCATGGTTCTAAGGATAAATGGAGGTACATGATTTTATCTAGTGCCTCAAATAATTCTATGACACCATAAATGATTGCATGAGGTCATTAGACCACCTTTTTTATGTTACCACCATAAGGTGTAGGCATACTCATAAATAACACCTTTTATACTGGGATCAAGTATGTTCTACCCTAGATCATAAATTATATTATGATAATAAATTCATTGGAATAATTAGTTATAGTGGTGTGCAAGAACTTGAACCTCACATTGAATTTTGTGAGACAATATGGAGAAATGAGGAAACATACTTACTAGAGTATCTATAGGTTCACATATTCTATGAAACTTTAAATACATGTGCATGGGCATGGTACATTCATGAAGAGAGACATATGGGAACTAGGTTTTGGTAGTTATTAAAGGAGAGTATGACCTCACCACACTCCTATTCATCACCAAGGAAGGACTTGTGCCTCGCTTTCCAAGCCATACATGAAGTAGTTATCATACAAGTACCATAGAGGACCACTTGAGGCATATCCATTAGGACCCTGAGGAACCTTTACACTTATTTAATGAGCCTTTAACACATCAAGTTCCTACACCTATACCAGTCCTTGATGAATACTGACTCGAAAAGATTTCACCTAAGAAAGCAAAAACTTGTCTTCCAAGTAGATGAAGGTGACGGATGTAATTTACTTGACCCCCTAACCAGCTATTTATATGTTTCTACCAATGTTGGTATATTGACTATTTAGGACATAAGTACTAAAATGGGAAACCCCTATCATAGACTTATTCACACCATTTAATGCAACATTGGCATTGAACAAGAGCCAAATATAGATATAATTATAAATTATTGGATTGACATATAGATTAAAAAAATATTTGATTTGTTAAAACAATATCAAGATGTTTTTCCAAAGAACTACAATGAAATGAAGGGAGTCCACCCATCCTTAGCAAAGATGCACATCAAGATAGTTGATGATGCTCGACCAATGAAAGAATGACCATATAGGATGAATCCTAACCTTTGGGCATACATTAAAGATGAAATTGATAGTATGCTCTAGGTTAGATTCATCACTCCCATTATTGAATCTAAATGGGTCAATCCCATGGTGATCAGTATAAAAAATAATAGATGTATTCATATATGTGTGGATTATCGAGTGCTTAATGCATATTGTGTGATAGATCCCTTTCTAATGCCATTTATGGAGTAAATACTTGAAGGTGTTAATAGTTATAAAGTGTATTCTTTTATATATGGATTCTCATGGTACCATCAGGTCTAAATAACTAAAGAAGACTAGCCTAAAATAACCCTCACCATAGAATGGGGATCATTTGCCTATATTATTATGCCTTTCAGGGTGAAAAATGCCCCAGTAGTGTTTTCATAGATATCAATTGAAGTCTTTAAGGACTTCATCCATAAGTTACTTCAAGTCTATTTAGATAATTGGATGGTATATGATTTAGTCAAGGACCATTGCACTAATATTAGACTCATGCTTAATCTCTATTGGGTATTGCAAATCTACTTAAACTTGAAGAAGTGCCTATTCATGATGCCTTTTGGTGTGATCCTAGGACATATAATTTGAAAGGAAGGAATTCTAGTAGACCCAGTGAAGGTATCTATTATTATTCACCTTCTAGTACCCAAGACTTAATGTGAGGTCTATGCCTTTCTAGACCACATGGGTTATTATAGAAAGTTTACTCATAGTTATGTCAAAATCATCATTCCCATGTAATATATTTTAAAGTATAATTATTAATTTAAATTGACTTTCTCTTGTAATGAAGCATTTGAAACAATCAAGGAAAAGTTGGTCACTAATCCTATTCTATAATTCTTTAATTAGACAAAGCCATTTCATGTCCATATTAATGCATCTGGCATGGATATTGGTATGATTCTTGCACATCCAAGTGAATTTCACTCAGATCACCTATTTTTCTTTACCAATATAAATATAACACTAGCTAAAAAAAACTATACCACTATGGAGTGTGAACCTTTGTGTATGGTCTACACTTTGTAAAATTTTAGGTAGTACCTTCTATCCACTCATTTTATTTTTTATATAGATCATGAGGACTTGAATTACCTTGTTAAAAAACCCATACTACATGGATGGATCTATCATTGGATTGTATTATTTCAATAATTCTAGTTTTTAGTTATGGTGAAACTTTGAAAGACCAACTATGGACCTGACCACCTATCCTGGATTGAGAATAGAAAACCACCATACACCATTGAAGATGATAGTACTTATGTAATAGCATTTAAATAACATCAATAAAAAAATTACTAGATGACATTACAACATTTTTAACTACTAGTTATGTGCTTGAATCTCTCACCTCATAGGGAAAAAAATAACTTGTAGTTTGCACTACACCCTTCCAACTCATATCAGGCGATCTTCAAAAAATAAACCATAAAAAAGTCCTTCTATGTTATGTAATGAAATGTGAATGACTCAAGGTACTTTGATAATTCCATAAGTGTATTTATGGAGGGAACTATGCTATATAAGCTACTGTATGAAAGGTTTTTCTAGCTAGACTCTAGTGGCCAACTCTATTCAAAAATGCTAAAATATATGTTAAAAAAATTGGCATTTTTTAGTGCATAGGCAAATATAACCAAAGAGATGTTATGACATTAAAACCCATCCTTTCTTAGGAACCCTTTGAAAATTGGTCTATTGATTTGTTTGTTCTTATTACTCCAGTAGGATGATGAATGGGTTATTGATATATCATTGTGGTAACTGACTACCTTATGCACTGAGATAAAGCTACACTAATGAAGGATTATAATATTGCTACTTTTATGTGGTTCATATAGGATAACATCATAAATTAGTTTGGATGTCCCCTAGTTTTCACTAGTGATCATGGTACCCATTTTTTGAATGAGACAATTCGCATCTTACTAGCTGAGTTCATGATCATGTACCAAAAACAACACCATATCACCTGTAAGTTAATGGAACTACTAAATATTTCTGTATGCAATCATAAATGCATCATATCTATAAATAAATCTTAGATGGAATGGGATAGAACTTGCATACACTTCTGATTGAGAACCATATAATTGTTAAGCATGAGCATGCCCACTGTGAGGATTCACTAGACCTAATTAGGGCATCACTTGTCACAACACACCATGCGAGATAGGGTTATAAATCCTATAGTATAAAATAATTGTATTAAAACCCTAAAAGAGTTCTATTATTTAATATTTCACTATTTTAATAACAAAAAAAGTAAATATTATTTAGTGCACACTAAAGATTGTGGCACAAAGTGTGGGTTAGTAATGCAAAAAAATCAAAAAATATATAGAGAAATTTAAATAAAATAAGTATGAGTAACACACTAATACATGGAATATGAAGAGTAATATTATTCAATCCAACACTTATGCTACTTCTATCTACTAAAAGAGAGGAAAACAAAGTTATATTATACTTACCTGAATGTGAACTCATTGAGACTCAATCTCTCCCTTGGCCAATGGGACTTTAAAAGAGGTTGTTATGGTTCTAAGGATCACTTTTCTAGGCCAAAGAATCCAAGACCCATCCTCAAGACTAGATTCTCCAAAATTAAAAACCTGAGCTAAGTTTCCTCAAGTATAATGGTAAAAGAGCAGATTGTGAAGAAACAGGAGTGAATAATAACTCTTGATTGCATATCTCAATAATGATTGAAATAACCTTGTATTAATAGGAGTATCTTACCCTAAAATTGTTTGGGAACATTATCTATGCTAGGTCAACCTAGTAGACCTAACACACTTCTGGGATAACTTACTAGGTCTATGCTATGTTGGTTGAGAGGCTAACAAACAAAAAAAGAGAAAAGGTCCACAAACTATACTAGGTCGACCAAGTTGACCTAGTCTGCTGAATAGGTCAAAAGGGTGCCAAGCAAAGAAATGAAGGATAAAAAGAGAAAAAAAACTAGAAGACTATGTAAGGGAGAAGAAATATCTTAGGGAAAGGTTTTAGGAGCTATTTGGATTGGTAATAATGTGGCCAATAGAGACAATAATCCTTCGAATCACCAAAGGTCTACCTACCCCTTTGTTAATGCACCCCTTAGGGCATGCACTCAGAGAGATTGAGTCTCAATGGGTTCCTGCAAGATATAAAGCATCAATAATAAATAAAAGTGTGAAAATATTGTGTATATATATGCCCCACTCGAAGCTCATAATGTGTCACTAAGGTGTAATACGGGATGGTGATTCAAGAAAAAACATAAAGACACACATAACGATGATGCTTTAAAAAGTTACAGTATTTTAAAAGCATAAAATAAATCAAAGTAAATGAATTAAAGGGAAACTAATCTAAAAAGTAAATAACTAAAAATTAAATGTAATGCATACCTTGACTTACCTTTTATTTCATGATGGTTATCTATTGTGTTGTTAGTTTTGATTGTGTAGGGCACAAAGATTGATTTTGACAAACCCAAGAATACAAAACTAAAGAGAAAAAACAAACCCAAAAAAATCCAAAAAGGTTGGTGCTATGAGGATGAGACATACTTAGGAAATTTAGCAAGTTGGGGTGATAGGTGATATGTTAGACCAAATTCCCAAGTCAAACAACAAGAGTAAATCATGTAACCAAAAATTTAAGGCTATTAAAGACTAAAAAACTCAAACACTCTATCCTAAAGTAAGAATGGCAAATTCACCAAGTCAAACCAAGGATACGTGTCAAATAGGATGGAAAAATAAAAACAAAATAAATGGTAAATGTAGACACCTAAAACTAGCCACCGATAACCTCCAACTAGGCTTTTGACCAATTCTTACCAAAATGCACAATTTGGCCTAAAAACACTAAAACACATTAAAATATTTAAAATTGACATATTCAAGTGCTGATTTTGGCCAAAATATCCCTAAATGGGGTAATACAATTTATGAAACAACTAACTTTGATCAAATCATTTCAAGTCAAAATGCCAATTTTGTACTTGATTACCCTAGATTTCGCTTTTCTATCAAATCTCTTACATGAGACATGTGACTTTTTTATTTGGTGTTGACAACATCCTAAATGGGATAATGGATCCAATGCATCTATCATTACATCCTAATTCCAATCTAGTCAAATTTTGGGCCAATAATAAGACATTCTAACCAATTTGAGTACTTTGTGCACAAAGAGGCAAGGTTTGCATCAAAGTAAGAGATAATTAAACCAAATCATGAGCCTAATTAATAATTCCATGGAACTTTTTGAATAATTTATTTTTGGAAATGAATATTGAATATCTACATCATTAGGTGGCATCATTTCTTGAGAAGACATCCATAGGGCATAAATGCATAAAATATCAAGGTTAACCCCTCCCATGCCTCACTGAGACCCTCCATGCCTATTTAATGCCATTCTATCCCAATATTAATGATCCTATTTATGAATTTTAATTAAAAAATTGGGTTAATCCTTAGCTTCACATCTCTATTTTGAGATGAATAGTTCAGGTTGATTCTAGCCATTTTGTAAAATCTATAAATAGGAGGCCTTACCTATTAAATTTTAAGCTATTTTATACCAAAATTTTAATGACCAAATGTATTCAAAATCATTGCATCTTAGTGTTATAATGCAAAAATATTGAGCCAAGCCAAGCTAAGTCAAAGCCACACATGGTACCAAAGAGAGATAGAGGTAGCCATACTTCATTGATACAGACTTCATGAGCATAAACCGAGCAAGCCACTACAACAAGAATTTTGGAGCATCCAAAGAAGGTGAAGGAAGGTATTTATTTTATGTTTTATTTATCTTTTCCATTTTTATTTTGTTAGCTAAGTTCCTCCTTTGAGATAGGATTAGGGTGTTAGTTTAGTGTGTTTTTTATTAGTTTGGTTTATTCACTAACACAATAGTAATCTCCCCCTATTGCAATCCTATGTTTAAAAATGGAATGCCTAGTGGGACATAACCTCACAAATTTGGTCATAAGTCTCCTACAAATAAACTAATAGCCTTTGTTATGCATAATTTTGGAGTGAGAGGTTCAAAAGAGTGAGAAAATTAGTAAAAACACATTTTTTTTAGAAGTCATAGATTTGTCCTAACACAGTCACAAGATTGTCACTACAAGTCATGGTTTTATATTTCAATTGCATTTTTTTACTAACCTTAATTTTATCTATAGATTTTGATAATACCGCTACTCATGAGTAGTGATATTGCAATCCCACTACTAGCTAGTAGTGATGTTGTAATACCACAACTGGACTATCACAAGATTGTCAACTTAATTCATGGTATTGCCTAACGAAGTCATAGGATTTTCAAAAAAAACTAGTGGTTGGACAATACTAAATTTTTTGAAGTCAGGGTATTGCATTTGGAGTAGTGAGATTGACTATCCGAGTCATAGGATTATTGATAAACCATTAGTAGTTTATCAATAATATCACAACTTCTATAGTCATGATATTACATTGTGATTCATGAGATTTCTCTATGAAGTAGTGGGTTTACACTATGTGAACCTGAGACTTCATTTTCCCAAGTTAATTATTTTAAACTTAAAATAAATTCAAAGTAAAAGGACATATTAACTTTTTCATTTCAACGTCAGAATAATGGACAAAACTAAGGTCAGAATGGTAACAACCAATAAACCTACTGTGCAATTTCACATGAATAAAATAGGGTTGTAGGTAATATTGCATGGGGTAACATTAATAACATCTCTATTAATCCTTAACCAAGCACCAATAAATCTAGACCATTTCTAAATAATGCCATTTAGACAAATTAAATGGATAATCCTTCTTTAACCTAGGACCATATGTAGGTGAACCAAGAAATTGAGACTTCCACTTTTGGACCTTATATCGATAACTCATCCTTACCCTATGACCACATACAAGTGCACTAATAATCAAGACTTGTCCTATCTGGTCCCACACCATCACCATCATTTGTTATCAATTATGGTCCTATATTCAATCCTAAGTGTGTAATCACAACTCAAAGGTCAAATATTTCCATCTCAAGCCCACAACCATTTGTGACCTCTTCCATTAATATAACCAACCATTCAACCTCAAATAAACCATTTACCACTAACTTAGAAAAGAAGTTTCATGTTGTGGAATAATTATAGAAGACACCAGCCCATATCTCTATTTTAGATTTATTGGGAATGTCAACAATCCACAAGATCATTTTGAATGAGTTATTAACCCAATCTACTATTTCCAGTGACATATCCCCTGATAAATTTCAAGCTTTAGTTAGACACTTAGCTCCCACCCAACAAGTCACATTCAACCAAAGTGATATGTCTTCCCTTAGTCCACTCCATAATAATCCATTATACATAGAAGTTTATATAAAGTGGTATGAAGTGAAATGTGTCCTTATATATAATGGATCAGGCCTCAACATAGTGTCTCTAAAGATCATCAAGTTTCCTGGGTACATAATGGTAGGTCTCTAACCAAAAATGATAACTATCAAAGTCTATGATAATTAAGAGAGAGAATCACAAGGCACTATTATCTTGTTAGTTATCATTTAGCCTTTAACCCACGATACACTTTGCCATTTTATTGATCTTGAGTTGTCATATAATATGCTTCTAGGTAGGCCTTAGTTACATGATATTCATGTAGTCCCATCAATGTTGCACCAATGTATCAAGTTAACCCATTCAGAAATGGAAGTGAATATTCTAGGAGATTTGCACCCATATGAGCATTGTAAACATCTCAAGGCCAAGTTTAAAATCTATAATTACCAATACAACATGAATCCAAGTTCCAATTAGGATAAAGAAAAGGCCATACTTATCAATTTTCTAGAGGATAATTGTGTGGATCCTAATACCCTGGATTCCCTTTTCCATGTGGGGCCTCCTGAAACTTCTAATAATTACACCATTTGAGCTAATGTCCTAGGAGAATATTTAACACATGGTACCTTTCATACTTCCAATCTTCCTCAGAATCCAAAGACCCTTTTAAGATAAAACATTACCCCACACATGTATTGGAAATGAAAAAGTAAAGATAAAATTCATAATTTATGACTAGTCACATTCATAATGACATCTAGCTAAGAACAAGACCCTCTTAAAGGAGATGAATCATGATTATACAATGAAAAGTTAGTAGATTATTACAAGAGCACCAAATATCTCATTCCTAATTGGATCATGAAACAATAAGATTATGAAGGAAGAGGCCTCGAACTGAATCAACAAAGAACCATTGAGCTAAGTTCCATGACCAAATACAAAAGACCCTATATACTTAGATTTAAACCACCTGGGGGTGACCCCACATATCTTATTCAAGTTCCATGGCTAATGAATAGTGATGATGATGTCAACAGTGAAGTAGAGTCCAATCATAGCCTTATCTTTGATGATATAGCTGAGACTAACTTGTTTGAAAATAATTATATATGTACCCTTAGCCTAGTCATTCATCGCAACCGACTACTATTGTATTACCCCCAACTAATAGATTGGGACCAATAAAAATCTAGTTTGCTGATTGATGATTTTCAAAATGATGAGGCATTCTATGATTTTTTAGGCCTTAGAGATAATGTTTTGTTGAGAGATCATAAATCAGGGTTCTCAATCACATTGGATCTTAAATCCTATTTTAGAGAGCAGGTGAACACCCTTAGCTAAAAAAAAATAAATAAAACATTGAGTTACCAAAGTGAAAACCTCTTTGAGGCACTTTTTGACTAAGGAAAAATTAAAGATAAAGGCTAGTCTAGTGGTGAAAACATATTTTAGGCACCATTAGATGGGGGTAACCATTCTTCTTCAAATTTAGACTAGGATACCACCAATGATGAACTTACCTATGGATCTAAGTTTAGTTTTGAGCAATAATGAGTGATTGATCTAATTTTTAAATAATTTATAATTGTTTTTGTCACATGGCTAGATCTCCCATTGGGAGACTCAGATTCATCATGCCTAGGAGAAGTTGAATACCAAGTCCTAATAGAGGACCCTGATATAGTCTAGTAGTTCAAGTCTTTGCCTATTATCCTAGAAGATAGCTCAACCCTTTTAGTCAAAGATACAACAAAAGTAAACATTAGGACTCTATTAGAATTGAAATGGATATAATTAGGTGCATCCCTCATTGAGGAGGAACATGAAGTCTTTACATCTCTATTGAGAGAATTTGTAGATATTTTTACATGGGCTTATTTTGACATGCCAAGTTTGGACCCTGCCTTGGTTTTACATCACCTTGTGGTAAATATTGATGCCAAACCAATTAATAAAAATTTATTTAAGGTGCATCCTAACATTATTATATTAGTAAAAAAAATAGTTGGAAATAATCTTAGAAGCAAGATGTATTTGATCTATTGACTACTCAGAATGGATATCTAATGTTGTACTTTTTAGTAAAAAGATTAAAAGAATTATAATCTATAATAATTTTTGAGACATAAATAAATATCTCCCTAAGGATGAATTTTCATTGTCTAATATTGACATGATCATCAAATCCATGGTGGGTTATGAGATGATTTTGCTCATAAATGGATTTTTAGGATATAACTAAATTAGAAAAGCACTAGAAGATCAACACAAGATAGCATTCACCACTCTATGGAGTGAATTTTGTTATAAAGTTATTCCATTTGGTATTAAAAATTCTAGAGATATGTATCAAAGATCCATGACCATTATATTCCATGATATGATGCATGATATTGTTGAAGACTACGTCAATGACATACTAGGTAAATAAAAAATCAGGGCTGACCATCCAACAATGCTACATAGAATATTTGAAAGATTGTGTGAGTATAAAGTTGATTGAATCTAAAGAAACGTGTATTTGTAGTAACATCAATAAAATTACCTGGCTTCATCATGTCTCGTAGAGGCATTGAAGTTGATCTGGCCAAAGTCTAAGCTATAATAACGATGCCACCACCAACCAATTTGAAGTATCTCCATAATTTATAGGGCAATATCTAGTCAATCTAACACTTCATATCCTAGTTAGCAGACAAGTGTCATCCATTTACACATATTATTAATAATGGAGTTTCATTCAATTGGGATAATCACTGCCAAACAAATTTTTTATAGCTAAAATATTACCTAGCAAATATGCCTATTTTATTACCCCTTTATGCAAGGAAAACCATTTTTGTTATACCTTTCAGCTACAAAAAGTCCTTGGGGGAACTTATATCTCAAAATGATGACAATGGAAAAGATCATGTAGTATACTAATTAATCCATACATTTTTCATGTATGAACACAACTATACACCTATTGAAAAAGCCTATCTAGCCATGGTATTCATAGCTCAAAAATTACAACACTACATGTTGAACAATAAGACCATAGTTATTTGAAAAGTATATCCACTCAAGTATATAATATCTAAAATAAATTTAAATGGTATAATGGCCAAGTGGATCATGCTTCTTAATTAGTATGATATAGAGTATGTCAATCAAAAGGCAATCAAGGGATAGGTCCTTATAGATCAACTTGTTGAAGAACCCCTTGCAGATATAAAGCCACTCACATTCCAATTTTTTGATGAATCCATAATGAATATCATTGACATAACTCTTAAAGAGAAATATTGGAAGCTATACTTTGATGGACCATTTACTACGCATGAATTGGGATTAAGCCTCTTATTTATTACACCACAAGGGTATGTAATTCTTAAATCTTTTAGAATCAATTTTCCTTGTACAAACAACATGGATGAGTATGAAGCACTTATTATAGGACTTAGATAGGAAGTATGGTGAAACATATCTCATTTTAAGGTTTATGGTGATTCTCAATTGAACATCATTAGGTTACAAACCATTTTTAGACCAAAGATGACAAGTTGGTTCCATATAAAGCCATGGTTGACACTCTAAAATAGCAAATTACAAATATCCAATTTGAGCATATATGAAGGGGTAGTAATATAACTATAAATTCCATATATACTATTAGCTCTTTGATTCAAAACATGGACAAAGCTAGAGAGTATCATTTCCTCATCAAGAATTTGTTCACACCAGCTCATGAACCTTCAATTATTGTAATGATTTGTGATATTGTTGGTCCTAATTCTATGTGGTACTCAATCCTTTAAAATTATCTTCATGACCAAGTTATGCCACCTAACTATCCAAAAAACAAACCAAATCCTTTATCCATCACTCCACTCATTATACCTTACTTGGATCAACCATTTATCACCATAGTTTTTATGGAACTTTGGTTCATTATTTAACTTCAATAGAATATACACTAGCATTATGGGAAGTCCATAAAGAAGTATGCGGAGCCCACTCCAGTGGGATAGTATTATCCAAAAAGGTTTTATGTACTAGTTATTATTGGTCCACAATGGATGCAGATGCAACTACATATGTAAAAAAGTGTGAAAAATGTCAATGGCATGCCAAATTTATTCATGCCCCAACCAAGACTTTGAAACCAATGTTGACACCATGGCTATTTACTACATGAGGACTTGACCTCATTGGGAAAATTAATCCTACATCTTCAAATGGACATAAACATATCCTTACCACCACTGAATATTTCACTAAGTGGTTCAAATATATACCCCATAATTACATGACTAGAAAGTAGATTTACAAGTTCATTTTCAACCATCTCATCTGACACTATGGTATCCATTTCAACATTATATCTAATAATATAGGATCCTTCAAAAACAAAGATGTCAAACAATTATGTATTGAATACAATATTACACAACATTTCTCTATGGCATATTACCCTCAAGGTAATGGTCAGGTTGAGGCATCCAATAAAATAATTGTTAACATTCTCAAAAAGATTATCAATGATGTCGATCATGACTAGAAACTTTAGATATTTCACATCCTTTGGGCATACCTTACCAATAATCATACCCCCACATGAACCACTCCATACTCACTTGTTTATGGTACTACATCCATACTTCTTATTGAGGTTGAGTTACCTTCACTGCACATATCTTTCAATCATGTCCTAGATTATCATGACTATTAAGAAGCTCACTTACAAAACTATACCTACTTGATTAAAAATTCACGATTACTCTCAATAATATTTAGGTATATCAAAATCAACTTAAAGGCCACTGTAATTAGTGTATCAAGTATAGAACATTTGAACTTGGTGATCTTGTTCTTAAAGAAACCAAAAGAATACCAAAGCCAAGAAGAAGTATAAAGGTAAATTCAAAGCAAATTAGATAAGGTATTTCATCATTACTATAAATTATGGATTAGGAGCATACATGATCACCACATTAGATTGAGATGAACTTTCTAAGTTGATGAATATTATTCACCTCAAGTGGTACTATGATTGAGCACTATGGTGTATTGTCTATAAGGACCATTTTAGTTATGTCACTTTATCACTTTTATTATTTGTATGGATATTATTTTTATCATTATTCTTAGCCTATTACTTATCCATTTTACCATTCCATTATATCAACCAAGCATGTTTTGAATCCTATCTACCTAGCCTATTTGACCTTGGTTTTACCATTAGTTTCACATTTTTAGCACCAATGAATTTGATCAATTTTAGTAGTTATTTCAAGTATTTCAGATAGAGATAGTATTTTGGAGTAGTATGATATAAGTTTTGATAGTTGAATCCTTCATTTCTTATTCCTTTATTATCACTAGTCTTACTACTAATTATAACTACCTATAGGCAAATTAGTACCATTGATTTTTGCCATTATATCCTAGTTATAACCACCTATGGGCAAATTAGGTGCAACATTTGTTTATTGAGCCTTGACATACCAACTTGACATTTCCTATGCCATACTATACATTTATCCCAAGTATGCATATTTTGTTTGAATTAACTACTACATTCTTTAGATTCCTCCATTATAGGGAAAAACTACAATGACTTAAGGTCTTACTCTGGGACTATGTAGGTAGGACTTGATACTTGTTAAGGTTAGCTCTGCCACCCTTTCTAGTTATGTTCTCACCATTTTGTGAGCAACCTAAGCCATGCTCTCACTTTTTTGCAAGCTTGAACCATTTAGTATCTTCTCATTCTTGATTGAGTTGAGATACTCTAAAAATTCCAAAAACATTTGTAAAATAATTATAAAAAACCAAAAACATTGACGACTTCTTTGCCTTAAGGATTCTGGGAACTTTTAATAAGTTACAAGCAAATCACCATTATTTTTGGCCTTTTCCTCCCATGCACTTGCCATTTTTCAAGACCATTCATATTCTTCTATTGCATCCATTATGTTATTTTCATTAGTTATCATCTTCTTCACATTTCTTGAGAGAAATACATTTGCCATGAAGTTTTTTTGGATATTACAGCCATGAAATTATGAGGTAGCATCCACTTGCCTAGTGCATATGGAGATATCTCGATTACCCCCTTCCTTTTATTCTATCCCCCCATTCTATTAGTTTTTAAAGTTATCACCTATTTTCTAGGGGAAATGTTTATATGGATTAAATTTAAATTGTTTGTTTTTTCTTTGTTGTGTTGTTTGTATACCTATTTGTTTGCTTTCAATATTTTTACCTTGATTCAGTCTATGTGCATTCATTATCTGATTCCTTTCCCACACTTACACTTGAATCCATCTATATTCATATGTCTACATTAACATCATGGTTTTTATCATTGATGCATTATTTTATATTAAGTATTGGATTATAGGAGTTTGTATTTATGTATATTTCATCCAAGTCCTCATGATAATATACCATGTTTCCTACTGACATGTGCTAAAACAAACCTTAGCTTTAGGAAGTCAATTCAATAATGGTAGCATCAACATCTCTTCAACACTAGCACCTTGATTCAATACCAATCATATCCAAAATAGAGTAACCAACCACAAAAGAATTTTAACCTTTGTTAGTTTAGATGAGCATCTCTCTATTAGCAGGTTATTTTAATTCATCATTACCCTCTATGTTAAGTTATCACCATCAATTAACCAATCAATCATGTTTTCCATAATCAGGGTCCAATGATTATAACCACCTATGGGTAAATCATTTCACACCATCCCACCTAAATTTCTCAATGATTATAAGCACCTTTGGGAAATCATTAGGTTGTCACCACTTTAATTTTTCTACCCATACAAGGGTATGTTGTTATATTGTTTGTCTATCCTAACTAGGGGAACTCCATCTTCTCAATGATTATAACCACCTTTGGGAAAATCATTATGTTTTCATACCATGTTGCCACTATCAGGGTACAATGCTTATAACTTCCTTTGGGTAAACCATTATATCCCATCCCACTTACATTCTCAATTATTTTAACTAATTTTTCAAGCTCATTGTGTTTTCACCCCATAATTATCCCTTTTTTTGGTCCCCTCATTTTACTTCTTTCCTTTCGAGGGATTGTTTGCCGACCTTTTTTTGTGTCAACTATTATTTTGAGGGGGCATCATGTAGTTAGTTAATTGCCATTGAATTTGTAAGAATATAAGACCTTTTCATTCTTTGAGAATATGTTACTATGACTATAGTTTGTAATGCCTTCCCAAATAGGTGCAAACTGTAGACACCTAAAACTAGCCATCAATAATCTCCAACCTAGATTTTGACTAATTCTTACCAAAATGCACAATTTGGCCTAAAAAAACTAAATCACATTAAAAGATTGGAAATTGACATATTCAAGTTCTGATTTGGCCCAAAGTATCCCTAAATGGGGTAATGTAATTTATGAAGCAACTAGATTTGATTAGATCATTTCAAGTCAAAATGTCAATTTTGCACCTGGTTATCCTGGATTGCTCTTTTCTATCAAATATCTTTCATGAGACATGGGCCTTTGTTATTTTGTGTTGAAAACAACCTAAATGGGATAGTATATCTAATGCATCCTAATTCCAATCTAGTCAAATTTTGGGCTAATAACAAGGTATTCTGACCAATTTGAGTAATTTGTGCACAAAGAGCTAAGGTTTGCATCAAAGTGCTTAATCATGCTTAAGAACTAATTAAACCAAATTATGAGCCTAATTAATAATTCCATGGAAATTTTTGAATAATTTATTTTTGGAAATGAATATTGAATATCTACATCATCAAGTGACAACATTTCTTGGGAAGACATCCTTAAGCCATAAATACATAAAATATCAAGGTTAACACCTCCCATGCCTCATTAAGACCCTCCATACATATTTAATACCACTCTATCCCAAATATTAATAAGCCTATTTATGAATTTTAATTACAAAATTGGATTAATCCTTAGCCACACATCTCCATTTTGAGATGGATGGTTTAGGTTGATTCTAGCCATTTTTAAAAATCTATAAATAAGAGGCC
The DNA here is from genome assembly GCA_037957365.1 of Torreya grandis. Lineage (NCBI taxonomy): Eukaryota > Viridiplantae > Streptophyta > Pinopsida > Cupressales > Taxaceae > Torreya > Torreya grandis. The sequence continues at coordinate 193,929 of JARHVA010009692.1, forward strand.
TTCCCTATTGAATTTTAATCTCTTTTATGACAAACTTATAATTCCATAATGCATTCAAAATAATTTCATCTTATTTTTATAATTCCTAAATTTTGATCTAAGCCAAGCCAAGCCAAAGCCACACATGGTGCCAAGGAGAGATGGATGTAGCCATACCTCTATGATGCAAACTTCATGAGCACAAACCAAGTAAGCCACTATAAAAAGCATTTTAGAGCATCCAAGGAAGGTGAAGGAAGGCCTTTCTTTCATGTTTTAGTTGTGTTTTCCATTTTTATTTTATTAACTAATCTCCTCCTTTGAGATAGGCTTAGGGTGTTAGTTTAGTGTGTTTTTGATTAATTTGGTTTATTCACTAGCATAATACTAATATACTCCTATTGCAATCCTATGTTAAAAAATGGCATGCAAGATGGGACCTAGCCTCAAAATGTTTGTCATAAGGCTCCTATAAGAAAACTACTAATCATTTTTATGTATAATCTTGGAGTGGTGGCCCAAAAGATTGAAAAAATTAGTAAAAACATATTTTTCTTGAAGTCATAGATTTATCCTGACACAATCATAGGATTATCACTAAAAGTTTTGGTATTGTATTTCATTTGAATTTTTACACTAACCTTGATTTTGTCTATATATTTTAATCATAATTCTATTTTTGAGTAGTGATATTGTAATCTTGTTATTAGCTACTAGCGATATTGTAATACTACAACTGGACTGTCACAAGATTATCAACCCAACTTGTCTTATTGCCTAACCAAGTCATGGGATTATCAAAAATTATTAGTGGTTAGATTATACCTCAATTTTTTTATTCATGTTATTACATTTGAAGTAGTGGGATTGACTAATCAAGTCACAGGATTATCGATAAACTGTATTGACTAGGTATTGAATGATATCTTGATACGAAGGGATTTGTCTAATAGTCACAACCTCGATTTGATAGATAAGTAAATTAGGTGTTTGGATAGATGATGGATATTTTAAGATTTTAATAATAAAGGAAGGATCAAAAATAACCTGATGAGGGTGAAAGAGAGAAGCTGAAGAGGCAAGAGAATCAATAATGGAATTTTGGTCTTGAGGAATAGGCTCAATAGTGAAAGAGATAAAGTCCTTAGTAAGACTAGTTACAATTTGATGATAGGTAGTGAGGTTCTCAATTTTACATTGATAATCACCATTAAATTGATAAAAAAATGAGCTGAGAATCTCCTAAAGCATGAAGATATTGGATGTCAAGATCAAGATCAACTCTCATGCCTAAGATAATAACTATGTATTTGACCATATTGTTGGTGACATCAAAGGTGAAGTGAAAATCTAAAGGAATGATCTTATAGAGAGGTATTGTGAGAATTCAACCTACCCCAGCTCCTTGAAGGCATTTATAACCATCAAAGTGGATGGTCCAAGTATCCTCATCCAAGTCAACATTAATTTCAAGGAGCTCCTCGATAACTACCTTTGATTTAGTAGTAATAGAGGGAGGGGAAGATTCATCAAGATTATTGGATTCAAGATTAGTATTAAATATATAAAAATAATCTTTAATGTATATATATTTATTAAGACCTTCAATAAAAGGACATTGTCATTGAGAAGATCATCTTGAAGTGGAAAACTGGACATAACGAAAGATGTGGTAAGTTGGTTAGCTATGACTTGCCCTTTAACAAAATTTTAAGTGATGATATAGAGGTAAAATTCCATAAATAATAACATCCATTTTCAAATTCTATCTCTAAGAAGAAAGTCTTTGGAGAATAAATAACGAAGAGGGTCAAAATAAACAATGACATAAATATTTTGGTATAGCATATAATGGCGTAGCTTTTCAACTACAAAATAGATAGTGAGGCAATCACACTCAACTTTGGTATAATGTGTATTATAATCAATGAGGCCACAAATAATGTAGTATATAACATAATCTCTTCTTTTATAATCTTTTTGGGTAACCATTGACCCAACTGAAATAGGTGTGGAAGAAGTATAGAGAATAAATGGTTTATCATTAGAATGTGGACAAAGTGTAGGTGGATGAAGTAATGATTATTTAATATTATCAAAGGAATTTTTACATGGATCCATATATTTTAAATATATACCTTCCTTTAGAAGATAATTGATGGAGTAAATGCGATAAACTATTTTAGAGACAAATCATCTAATTGCCCCATGTTTGCCTAAATAAGTACAAATGGTAGTAATAGATCAAGGAATGGGACTATTAAAAATAACACTAATTTTGGCTTGGTCAACATCGATGCCATGGAAAGAGACTAATAATCCTAATATTTTTCTAGATGTGACTCTAAAGACACATTTGAAAGGATTAAGTCTAACTTTCTATTTAACGAGATGGTCAAAGATGATAGCAAGATCAGAAAGATGGTTCTTATGATGTTTATATTTAGTAATAAAATCATCCACATAAGTTTCAAAAAATTTATGGATAAGATCTGAAAGATGTGAGTCATAGCATGTTATTAGGTAAATGTAGCATTTTTAAGTCTGAAGGGCATTTTAATGTAATAATAGGTGCCCCATTCCATGGTGAAAATAGTCTTATGTTGGTCTTTGCGAGTGATATGAATATGATTGTATCCCAAGAAACCATACATAAGAGATAACATTTTGTAATAGGTGATGGAATATATTAAAGGTAAGGGGAAGTTGTCCTTAGGAAAAGCAAGATTAAGGTTATGGAAATCAATGCAAATGTGGATGACCATAGTGACCTTATTTTGAATGGGAACAATGTTAGAAACCCATTCAGAATAATATACTATTTTAATGACTTGGAATCTAGTAATTTAATTATTCCCTTATGACATAGATTAGTAACTTTAGGTGGTAATTTTCTTGATTTTGATGCAATGTCTTAGCATTAGGATAATTGATAATGTTATGAACCATAATACTAGGGTCAATGTCAGGAATGTCTTAGTAGGAACAAGCGAATGCCTCTTGATATAAATCAAAGAATAGGCTAAATTTATCATGTTCAAATGGTGAGAATTCTCAAGAAATCATGATTGGTTGAGGAGAAGATAGGGTACTATATTTGATACAAGTTTCTTCTTTGATAAGCATCAAATTTTTGTCTTGAAAATGGTAAGGTACATTAGGTAAAGTAAAAATTAGATTTGTTTTAAGATCAATTCTAGTGATAAAATTGTTGAAGCAAGGAGTTTTATTCTTTAAATTTCTAGGTTTATGATGCTATCAAGGAAGTTGAGGTTCTTGGGCATGAAATAACTCAAGAATAGCTTCATCACTAGGCAAGGTATGAAGAGGACCATAATATTCAATAGCTACTTCAATATCTAAAATTTAATTACCATGGTGATCATATTCAAAATGAATCTAATGGACATCAATGGCCTTGACATCTAGTGTAATTTTAGAAGTAGATGAAGAGAATGGATTTAAAGAGATAAGAGTGTGGATAGATTTAATGTTGGGAGAAAATTTTGATGAAATAATAGGATCCATAAGAGGTATAGAATATGTAGGAGCATTTGTGGGTTGGGAAGGTGTAAGTTGATCTACCACCCAAGGAGTATCAATAAGAGGAGGATTGGTGGGAGGTACATGACCTTCAAGATCTAAGTCATTATGTATAGATATAATATGTACATCCTGATTGAAGGAATGAATTTGAGCTAAAATATTTTGATAGTGTTGGACATACAAGTCTCAATAGTGAGCTTGGGCCATGACATAGTTGTCATCATATGTTGGAAAATTATACAAGCTTGAGAATTGGGGGAAGTTTTAGAAGGTGAAATCCTAGTGTTGTTAAATATATGAGGGGACATCATGAGAGGATCTTAGAATAATTTAGCCACTTCAAATTAATTATAAGTGAAGGCATCTTTAGTTAAACATGTCTCTTAAACATTTCATGGAGGGATAAATAGCTAATCTCATCCATGATAGGAATAATACAACCTCAGGGTAAGAGAGAAGGAAGAAACAAATCTATAATATATGGGGGTAGCTTCTTAGTATTTCAAGTGTGTTTTAACTCTTTGGGCTCATCATCATCAAAATTTTCAAGAGTAACTTGAGGATTAGGATTCATGTTGATTAACTCAACTCAAGTAATGGAGCACTATTGATTTTAAAAATTGTAGGAACTTGATATTGAGGCTTAGGATTAGGAAGTTGGATGATCCATGGGTTGGGATCAGATTCATATTTATAACATTTTCTATTATGTAAGAATTTAATACATTAACTAATAAAAGAAGAGATGGCCCTCATCTAATGAGTCCATGGATGACTAGGAAGAATCTTATAAGATAAAGGAAGATCAAGAACCATAAGCTTGGTTCTGATTGTCTTAGGTCCAATGGTTAAGAGAAGCCAAATGCAACCAAGTGGCTTTTGATTAGTCTTGTCAAATCCATGACAAGTAAGATAGGTTTATTTAAGATGGTTTTTGTTATAACCAAGTTGTTAAATGAGCCATAAGGATGTGACATTAATACCATAACCTTCACCAGCTATAAAATTTTGGATAAGGGTGGTATTAATGGCTACTTTGATAAATAAAGGTGGATCATCTACTCAAAAAAGAATTTCATCATTGATCATGTCTTCTTCAATAAATTCAATGAAAGGCCTGGAAGAAGGATACATATTCTCAATGCTATTGATATTAGTTGGTTGAGAATGAATAGAAGGTGGTTATTCATCTATTTAAGATGGATATTCAATTTCTTAAAGTTGTTGCATAAAAAATTTATGATGATAAGGTGAAGTGCAAACCAACTCCATGAGATGAATCTTATAAGGAATAGATTTGAGTTATTTAAAAAAATTCCAGTGTGATTAAAAAAAACCAACATGAGGTTTAGAAGTAAAATTATATTTAGGAGGTATAGATGTGGTGGGAGGATCAAAAGGTGGAAGTAATTCCTTAGGTGCTTCTGAATCATTATGAGTGGTAGTGGTATCTTTAAGCAATTATTCTTTTAAAGATGGTTTCTTAGGCTTGGTAACATGATCTTTGTGAGCTAGTTTACAATTATAATTAACCTTAGTAGTGTTGACATATTGAGATTTGTTATAATATAGGTCATAATCAACATCGATGGTACACACATCCTTAATATTTGATTGATTATTATTTAAAGAAGATTTTGGATTATTAGAAGTAGAGGGTTTAAAGTTTTGTCATTTTTGAGATACATTAGCATACTCTTGATGATTAAGTTTGATCATAGCCTCATGGTTTAATTAGTCACAAAGCATATAAGAAATAACACACTTAGTGAGCCCTATACAAGATTCATGAGAATGCCCAATGTCAGCATGGAACTGACATAATAGATTGGGATAATAACATTTAGGTGGAACATTAGGTAAATGAAAGGCTTTGAGGGTGGTAAAAATTGTTGCATTTGTTGAACGTAAAGAGGTGTATGATATGGTAAAAGAACATCAAATTTGGTAAATCTAGGTTTGGTTTGGGAAGTATTAATAGTGATAGCATTAGATGTTTAGAAATATCATTGAAGAAGTTTATTATTGGGTTTGAATTGCTTCATAAAAAAGTCTCGACACTTAGCTTGGTTAAGAGCTTCAATAAGAGTTTGAGGAGCAAAGGTTCAAACCTTGTATTGAAGAGTGGGAGTAAGAGTGGTAATAACGAGTTTGAATAAATTATCATTAGTCATATTATGATCAGCTTTATGAGCTAAATATTTCCATCTTTTAATAAATTCATAATTGATTCATTATGAGATTGTTTAGAATTTATGAAGTGACTAAGACAATTTTCAGGAAGGTCATTATGTTGAAACTCTTTAACCAAAGGATTGACTAGATCTTTAAGTTGCAAAATGGATTGTTAAGGATGTTGATTATACCATTCTAATACATCACCAATAAAAGTTTTGACTAATAGTTTAGCTATGGTAAATATATAATTTTGGATCCACTCTTTGTAAAGGTTACCAAAGGCTTTCAGGAATGAAGTAGGCTCTTTAGTCCCATCATATTTGATATTTGGAGTTATGTTACCAATATCAATGGATATAATGAAGGCATCTAAAATCTCATTTTGAATGGCTTGAAGCATCTTGTTATTCATTATGAGTTGAGGAATAACATTGCTTGAGGCATCTCTAAGAGGTAGAGGAATATAATTAGGATTATCTTGAGGATGAATAGTTAGAGGTTGATTAGCCATGTTGATTAAATATTGTTGAAGTTTCATTATTTGGTTGGTATTAGAGTTTTTCATGATGTTCATTTATTGATTCACTTGAGCTAAGATTTGGGTTGTATCAGGAGGTGAGTTAGTGTTGGTTAGATCACTCCCCAAATTAGTGTTAGGGGGAGGATTATTATAAGGTGGGTTATTAATGGGATTATTAAAGAGATTTGTATCAATTACTCTCACATTGGTTTGGATAGCTTGAGAAGTATCTTGATAAACATGGAAAGGATTGGATCCATCAACTTCATCTTGAGTTGTTATTTACACCATGTTATAGTTCATAGATGAAGGAGGAGAGGAGGTGACCCAAGAGTGATGGTTCTCTTGGGAGGAAAAGAGAGGAAGGAATGAACATCCCATATAGTATCTAAATATATTTAGGTTGTTTAAAAATATTTTGACAGGAGACCTCATTATGACTAAAGAGAGATGAACAAGATGCAAAAATAGAGAAATGGGAAATTAAAATGAAAAATAGGAAAATCAGGAAATAGAACTAGGTTGACTAGATCAACCTAGTGCAGGAAATAGGGCTTGCAGATTGTACTAGGTCAACTAGGTCAATCTAGTGTAGTGGACATAAGCCAAAAAAAGTATAGGGTTAACTAGTTCAACCTAGTACAGTGAACAGGGAAGAGGAAAAGATTGATAACAAGTTTTGGAACAAAACAAGATAATTTACAACTAATCTAAGAAAGTAAGTGCAAAAAGGAAACACAAAATCATTTAAATTGACATTAGCCAATCCAATTGATGCACAAAAAGAAAAATCTTTCACTAACACTGGCTAATGGAAGATTTTGCACACATAATTGATCAAATATAAAGAAAACAACTTGAATGTAAATCTAGCTACTTGGTCAACCTAGAATGTTGATTAGATTATTAAGAATGATTTTAAATGTAAAAATAGATTGGCTATAAGCAAGGTACTAGATAACAATCTATGCATAGTTTTAGGTAAGTTTAAGATGGAAGGGGCTATAGTAGAAATGATATAGGCTTGGTATTTTGGCCTACCCCCTCACTTCACACACTACAATGATAAGGGTGTTGGGTGCTTAGCCAAAATATACCATTAACCATGCTTTATACTTGACTAGAGCATCAAGTTAGCTTCCCCTTTGGTGATGAAATCCAAATATGTTAGCTTGGGTAGTCAAATGTTTAAATGCTTTTTGATGTTTATGTGGTTTGGATGTGTGTGCAAAAGAATAGAAATATTGTAACTAAATGATTAATTGAAAACCATCTAATTAGACTATGTGAGCTATTCTAAGCATACAAATAACTAAAAAAAAAGATGTGATTAACATATATGGTTAATTCCAACTTTTAAACAAGGTATAGTTAAGAAATTATATGGAAAATCATATAGAACAAGGTGAATAGGGTCAAACCTATAGTGTGGAAGTAAAGTCTAAAAATGAACTAGGTCAGTCAAGTTGACCTAGTTATTTCAAAAACCACAAAACATAGAACTAGGTCCATAGGGTTGACCTAGTTGACTGTGTAGGGGTATTTTTAAAGATTACAAACTTTAAAAAGAAAGTACAAAAATAGAAAGATACAAAAAAATATCAATTGACCTAAATGATTTAAAGATGAAAAAGGAGAAGATTTTTAAGCAAGAACCTTGGAGAAAACTATCAAAAACCTACAAACTGGGTCAAGTTGGTTGACCAAGCAATACAAGAACCTACTAAAAAAGTGCTAAAAATGCACTAGGTTGACCTAGTCGACCTAGTAGGCTAGATTGGAAGTCTAAAAATTGGAATAAATTACATTGATTGGAGCTAGTCAATTTAATTATTTGAATAAAGTTTTTCAAGTTCTAAAACTTGTATTAGGTTGATCTAGTCGAGCTAGTTTCCTATTCCTACAAACTTATGCATAGAGATAAATAAACTAGGTTGATAGGGTACAACCAACACAATAAAGATATGATAAAAATAATGATGAATAAAAATGAAATAAATATTGTAAGGGTTTGGTTCACATTGGGTTTACCAAAATGTATGTACTCAAAAATGTATCATGTCCATAAATCAATCGTAGATCAGATGGGATAGAACATGCCTACACTTCTGATTGGGGAACATATAATTATTAAGTGAGAGCATGACCATTGTGAGGATCTATTAGACTTGATTAGGGGATCACCTATCACAACACACCATGTAAGATAGGGTTCCAAATCCTATAGTCTAACACAATTGTATAACAACCCTAAAAGAGTCATATGATTTAATATTTAACTAATCTATAACAAGGAAATTAAATATTATCTAGTGTGCACCAAATCTTGTGGCACAAAGTGGGGGTTAGTAAATGAAAGCAATCAAAACCTGTATAGAGAAATTCAAATAAAGTAAGTATGAGTAGCACCCTGATACATGAAATAAGAAGATTAATATTATTCAAGCCAACACTTATACTACTTATATCTACTAAAATAGAGGAGAACAAAGTTAGAATATACTTACCTGAATGTGAACCCATCGAGAATAAATGTCTCCCTTGGCCAATTGGGATTTGCAAGAGGTTATTGTGGTTTATAAGGATTGATTTTTTAGGCCAAAGCATCTAAGACCTATACATAAGACTATATTCTCCAAAATAAGAAACCTAAGATAAGTCTCCTCAAGTAGAATGGTGGAAGACTAAATTTTGAATAAGTGCAAGTGAATAATAACTCTTGATTGTATATATCAATAATGATCAAAATGAACTTATATTTATAGGATTAACTTATCCTAAAATTATTTGGGAATGTCTACTATGCTAGTTTGACCCAATTAACCTAGCATATTTTTCAGCTAACACACTAGGTCTATGCGAGGTCAACCAAGAGGCTAACCAAAAAAAAAGAGAGAAAACGTCTACAAACTATACTAGGTTGACTAGGTCAACTTAGTATGCTAAATAGGTCAAATGGGTGCCAAGCAAAGAAATGAAGGATATAAAGATGAAAAAGACTATAAGACTATGCAAGGGAGGAGAAAAAACTTAGGAAAAGTTTTAAGAACTAGTTGGATTGGTAATAATGTGGTAAAAAGGGACAACAATCTTATGAATCATAAAAGGTTTGTCCACCCCTTTCCCAATGCACCCTTTAGGGCATGCACTTAGAGATATTGAGTCTCAATGAGTTCTTACAAGATGTAAAGTGTTAGTAATCAACAAAGTGTGAAAATATTATGTGTATACACTTTCAATAAGAACTTATGTACCACTTTGACTAAAATTTGCATTGTTGGCCACACTATTTAGGATGATATGGTATCTATAGTAATATGGGATTACCAAACTACCTATAAGTGCCTCAACAAGAGCATGCCATTCATCTTGGTATATAGCAAGGAAGAAGTAATGCCAGTAGAGTTATTGGTTCCATCCCTACTTACCATTCTCATAGGATAACTGGATGATGAGGCATCCCTGCAAGAATGTCTAGACACCTTAAAGAAACTAGATGAGACTTGGTTCCTCACTCATTAGAGCTAGGATGTAGAGAAATGCAAATAAAAGTCATGGCATGATCTCTATTTATGGAATAAAATATTTTCTCGAGGAATGAAAGTCTTGTTTTACAAATCTAAGTTCATGTTCCATCATGGAAAACTCTACATCCACTGGGATGGCCCATTTATAATACATAGCATTTGACCTACCAGAGCATGTTGTTCATAGAGGATGGATGGTCAGTTCCTCCTAGGTCACTATAATGGAAGTTGATTTCAACTGTAGTTAACTTTAAAATGGTTTAAATTTTGTAATCAATAAGGCTTATGTCATTAGAAAAGGATTTACTGCTTTTAATAAAAGTGATGCCTTTATTACACACCATTTTCAATTTTTGTAATTTTTTTATAAGTTTTTGTTCTATTCATGGAAAATTGTGACATGTTTTAGTGTGGGGTAAAAACTCAGGTTTAAAAAGGTAAAAATGAAAAGCATGTAAGTTACGTGGGTACATGAGAAATATGGGTGCACAATTCGTAAGGGTGTGAAAATTACTAAGGGCACACAAGTCATTAAAGTCACTAAGAGGTAAGGTTCTCACCATAAGTTATAAATTTAAAATGCACTAGCTAACCTCCACCACACCAAAAAGGGTGTGATAGAACTATCACCCACTTATAATAAAGGCATAAGATAGGATATACCATCAATGCAACTAGGTTTTTTATGGCAAGAATCATGCCAAAAACATGATGGGATAATGCCATTAAGGCATTAATTGTAAAAGGTAAGGATTTAAATATGATGGCCATTAAAATATCTACATTCAATACCACAAAGTGATGGTTTTTGGATGGGATTTAATGAAGGTGAACTCCTTTTGGATCCTATAAATAGGTAAGTTAAATATATTTAACACTTTACTTTGCATTTTACTTGAATTTAATAGAGCCAAGATCAAGCAAAAACCAAAGCCAAGTTAATCATATCTAGAGATAAGAAAAGAGTTTTCAAATCATTATTGAACCATGCAGGTCATCACCAAAGTTGAGAAGGGAGATTCAAAGTTGGGTTTGAGGGGTAAATCTTTAATTTCAAAATTTTTAGGTTGTAGGTCTACCATTAAAAAGGATGTAATATAAAAAGTTCAATTAATAGCTTGTAACCATGCATTCAGTTGGGAACATGGGACAATCACACATTAAACTTTGGGATCCTAAAAAAAATCCAAAAGACCTGACAAGTTGCCAATGATACCATAAGAGGAAGAGGTGAGTGGAAGAGACTAGGTCCCCATTAGGGCAGAAAATTTAGAGGAAAAAAAGTAGCACTTGGAAAAATAATCCCAAAGCATGGAAGAAGAAAAGAAAATAATGGTGAGAAAAGGAAATCAAGCATAGATGTTTATGGTGCAAAAGGTCCTAGCATCTCCACCCCCATCTCTATTAATAGAAGAGATGCAATACCCATAATCAATCTTGTGTACAAAGAACTGGGTATCTAAAGTATCAACTTGTAAAATGTTTGATTATAATCACCACCAACATAGGAATGGGGTCAAGCTCTAGAATGAATACAAAGTCAAAACCACCAACATAAGGAACCAAGTGGTCTATGACCTAACAATATTTAACTAACTAGATGCTATAGACTATTCCGACTCTTTAATTTACCTTATTTTGGTAATCCCATAGAGGCACTATAGTTCCTACTTTCATGAATCTATGAGGACTATATCTACTTGACTGGGCACAATATAGAGATCACCTCTTAAAGGATTAACAAAGTCATGGGGCTATAAATATGGGGTTAAGCAACATTGATGACTTGGCTAACACTGAGGAGATATAGAAGACTACCATGACACTGATGTATCAAAAGTAGGGGCACACCATGTAGATCAAGAACTTTTAGGATCCCACCCTTTAAGTTGTAGTGTAGATTATCTCAACCAAGAATGAAGGGACCAATCAATGGAAAGAGGTGGACATGGTGCACTTCTACATTGCCCATCAGGTCTCATAGGGAATAAAGTATAACTAGGTCCTATAGTTTAACCATAAGATTATTGAAGACATGTAAAGAGCCCATTAGATGTTGAAGTACAAGTTCCAATAGGGAGTAATCTTAATCTTACTAGTCTTTGATGAGATCAGAGTACCATATTACAGTTCAAGAGCATTGAAGTGGGTATACCCTCACACATACAAGTTCCCCATTGAGCACTACAAGGCATTCATGTGCCACCAGCATATCGCCCACTCATATAAGGTCAAGATGAGGTAATAGTTTGATGGGATGAAGGTGAAGTTTGGAAATGAGTGGTGTATCCCAAAGGACTTACCCCCTTGGCTACAAAATAGGCATATTTCTCTTTAAAGCAACACTTTTCTCTTATGTAGATCTATATGAATCCATCCAAAAAGCTTTTAGCATGGCTCAAGTTGTCTTATGCCTTCTTCATGTGGTACTTAATAGACTTTTTCAATTGGATATATGTCATGCAACCTATAATTTTGTAGGCTGAGAGGATATACATGGATATTCACACTCTCATAAAACTTTATGTATATCTATGCAAGAATGCCTATGTGGAGAGGTTATAAATGCACCTGACTGACATCTTAGTTAAGTAAACTTTGGTTAAGGTGTAAACTCACAAGTTTTTTTACATGTTACACCCCTGCAAGAACCCATAGGGTGGATACCCTAAGGAAAAACTTCCTCTAGCACTACCTTTGAATAATAAGATGCATCCAAATGTGGGTGCAAGTACAAGTGGGTAATAGGCCCCCAAAAAGTGGTAAAATATAGTAGAGGTGTAGTTTTCTAAACCATCTTCCTATCCCTCTAAGCCACCTCCACCTCTACCTCATCCTTCACCCTCACCACCTCATCCATCTCCATCTCCTCCTCATACTTCTCCATCCCCTTCACACTCTAAACCTCCACACTATTTGTTTCCCTAACCTTCATCTCCTCAACTAACTCCACCACCTTCTCCACCTCCCCCTCCACCTTCTCCACTACCACCTTCTCTACCTCCACCATCTCCCCTAGTACTATTGAAAGAGATACCTAAAAATAACCCTTAAGGTAATCACCCCAACCAGATGTTCTTGAGGTGAATATTTATAGCTTGAGTTTAGATTCTAAGAGAACTCCCTCCTTGGTATAAGATAAGGCTACATATGATGATTCCTTACTTGATGCTAAAATAACATATAACAAGGATGGTGAGGAAGATAGTGAGATGGACATTGGTGGCCATGAGGAGGTAGAGCTTGAACATGGCCCAAATAAGGGAAAGGAGTTGATTGACATATAAGGGTAGGATGATGAAATAATGGTAGGCACTATGTATGAATGTTACTAGTTTTGTGTTGAGGATAAAATACTCTATCTTTAGCTATACTTTCATCCCAAGGAGGTAACTCTTAAAACCAAGAAGCAAGTGTCAATCCTATTTGAGATGTACAATGAGAAGCATGAGTTTTAACTCTCATAAGATAAACTTAGTTTGGGCCTAGATACCCTAGCATTACCATAATTAATGAGGGTTGATCCACAAAAGCTCACCCCAGTTATAACAAGCACTACATTTTTAAAACTAGGCATGGATATTACATGACAATTTTCTTTTTTGGATTTTGATGCATGCAAAACTAAGTAGAAACATGCTAGGGTTGTAGGCATGTATAATAAATTACTTGTAGAAAAGCAATCACTTATTGAGGAAGTGGCCTCAATAAAAAAATCCCAATAAGACACCAAGGCAAAAGTAAGGGTATTAACCCTCTATAAAACAATTTTTAAATAAGATCCAATACTTGTAGATGGAATAGCTCTTGGTGGGAATGCCATAGGAAAGTTAGAAACTATGGTGGAACTATTGCTCAAGAAACTCAAAGACCCACACTAAGAGATGAGGAAATAGAATTAACTAAAAAGTTCACCATAGCTATTAACATTTGCAAGAAAACTTTGGATAAATTTGGGTAAGTTATCCCTATTTTGGATGGAATTTTTGCATGATTTACATGCCCAAATAAAGTCTTGGAGGATCTAATCCAATTTGAAGATGACCTGAGGAAGTACAAGACTGATGCTGCACTCTTAATAAAGGATCATATCAAGCATGCCAAATAATTTAGGGATGTAGAGATGATGGAGGATGTCATTAATAAACATCATCAATAGCTAAATGTTAGTTTTTTATCCCTCCAAGGATAGGTTGACAAGGAGGTCTTTACCCTTGAAGACATTCAGGATGTCATCATAGCCTTGGACATATAGGTGAAAAAGAAAAATGAGACTCTAACCCAACCCAAGGAGATAAAATAATTAAATGAGGCCATAGAGGGAATAACTATGAAGGTTCTTGAGGCATTATCCCATTAGGATAATTTGAAGAAGTAATTTGAGTAAAAGGGGCCCAAATTGTTAGAGGATGCTAGAGTGGCTTAGTCTAGGATGGACTAAGAACATAGTGTGGGGTGATGTTGGCCCCTAAATTTTGAATAATTATTATCCCATTTTGGTGTTGGACTAGCATAGAATAGAATGACCATTATCCCATTTTGGCATAGGACCAACATGGTGTGGAAGGACCATAGTGTGATAAAACCATGGTGTATAGCTAATGTGTGTAGAAGTATCGTAGCATAAAACCTATTGGGTGAAAGAGGATAAATGCATGGGAGAACTAGTGTGAGAAGACCTAGCTAGAAGAAAACAAGTCACGAGGAACTCAAGAACATAGGACTTAGAATAAAAGTGGAATACTAGGAGAGTGTGTGGAAAGTAGAAAATAGTTAGAAGAATGATTTACATGGGTCACTCTGACCTTATGGATCAGAAGTTTTGTACCATACCACAAGGAAAGAAACACATGGCCACCAAGTTATAACATAAAGTGAGGATCTTGGGGGCACTGAGGCTTAGGTTTTTAAGAATAACTAGTTGTAAGTGCCATGACTCTTAGTATATTAAGAGTTCATGCTCTAAGTCTTCAGGCCATAAATGACTATGACACTTGGTCAATGAAAAATAAGAATAAATACCCTTATTGTAGTCTATTTATAAAGATAAATCCTTTAAGTAGAATAATGTGATGAATCTTTACCTATTTTTAATGATATTGTAAAGCCCCTTTTATTTTAAGAATAATATATAACTAGTAGGATTGATAAATCTTGTGTTATGAAGAATGATAGTGTGGATTGTGTGTAAAGTTATATATATGCATTATAACATTTCTTTTCTGGTAACCAATGTTGTTATAAGATGACAATAATCTATCTAATAGTATTAATCAACCTAAGGACAAGGATCAAGGTAATCTATCTATTCGTCATCCTTATCTAAAAGTACATAGAGAAGGATATGAATATGACAATATCATTATGCCTCAAAACCTACAAGAACTGATCTTATGGTACATGCTTTAGGTGAGCATGAGAGATATAACCCTCATATGAAAGGGCCATAATTATAACTCATTAGGCTAGACTTCAACACCAGAGCTAGAAATATTAAAAGAACCCCAACATAGATGATGATGAAGATGAGGTGGACTATGAGGCTACATTAACTAATTCTGATAAAGAACTAAAGATTGAGAAGATGATCAATAAGAAGATGAAAAATAAACTCAAAGAATTTGAGGAGCAATTCTATGTGTTTAAGTCAAGAATAGATGAAGATGCTAAGGAGCATGAAGATATGGTCAAACATCTTTGTTATCAATTGGAAGTCCTATCTGCAAGCCTAAAGGGTGAAGAAGATGAATGTGTAAGGTATGTGATTAAAAATAAGTATTTGAAATTTGAGTTAGAGAAGGTATCTAGTAAGGCAATGTCATTTTTGATATTTGAAAAGAGATCAAGTGATATAAATAACATTTTGAATGATCAAAATCATGCAAATGATAAGATTAGTCTTAGATACAAATAAGAACTAGACACTACATCTCAAGACAAGATGAAGACTAATGTGAATAAGATAGATCAGACTTTGAAGATAAATCACCAGACAAGGAATGAAGGTGATAGAAGTATAAAGATAAATCAAATCAGATAACCAAATGCCATGAGATATGGAAGATTCAATGGTCACTGTTATACACGTAATCAATTTGATCATAGGGATAGAGACTATAAGAGGCCTATTAGAAATTAATTTACATGGGACTATGATGAGGGACATTAGTTAAAATATGTGAATAGAATCAAGTTCTTTAACTATCTTGACGTGGGACACTTTGCAAACCATTTGTCCACATAAGATTAGATAGGGTGAGTCCTCTTCAAAAAAGGGAGGTTGTTTTGTTTGTCATGACATAAGACATAGGAAAAATTTCTCTCCAAATAAGGTAAGGCAAGATACATTTCTTGTAAAATATATGGTGTGCTACAATTATGAACAAATAGGTCACATTTCTAGGTTCTACAAGAAAAGGCTTACAAGACAAAGTAGATTTAATTAGGCTCCTAGAGTTTAAGAAAGAAGGAAACTTAACACATAGAAGCTGTAGAGTAAAAAACTCTACATTTGTAGAATTCAATTATGCACTCCAAGTTTTGTCCCTATATGCTTTGGTTCGAGATGGCAAAGTTTTTGACTTAGAGTGCGGGCTCATTTCTTTTGCCATAATTCTGTCTAAGTATCAGGATCAAGTAGAAATTGCCAAGTGTTAGTAGCTAAGACACATTTCATAATTTTTGTAGGTTGCTCAAAATGTGCCACGTATCTCATAGTAATTCAACAGAGCACAACAAGTGTCAGCATCCATGTTTCATGTTGGTATCCATGTTTCAAATTTCTTTTGAGCGGAAGGTTTCAAAAGCTAAGTATCAGGATCAAGCAGAAGGTGCCAAGTGGTAACTACGAAAGTTTTGAATATGATTTTCTAAAAGCAATGGAAGATGCCATGTATCCTTAGTTGAAGAAAGTGGAAGTAACCATGTGTCAACATCTAGAATATCTTCACTTTGTTTCACTGATAAGTAAAGACTGTGGTGGGTCCCGAGTTTTGTTTCTAAGGCAAGTAGAAGCTACCAAGTGTCACCATTTGTGTAAATATGAAATGAGGCCCAATTGTTTCTATAGTATAGAAAAATCAATGTGGAGACTGACACATGTCACCTTCAACAAGATTCTCAAAAGGTGGCTCAAAGTAGCAGAGATCACCACGTGTCCTTTGTCAAGGATGAATGGAAAGCACCACCTATCCCTATTCCCTTCTTGAAGTTGCTTGGGTGAGAAGTGTTTTGGGTCCCATTCTCTATTAAGTTGTTAAATCTTTGGAGAAGTGGATGGTGACAGATGTCAAGGATGGAACACTCCTAAGCGAAGACACAATAAAGAGTATAAGTTATGCAAAAAGTGTCGCGTGTCTTGAGTAACTGCTGTAGAATGTGCCAAGTGTCTTTTTCTGGCGCCTCCAAAATAATAAGAGGGTTTTCAAGTAGAGAGAAGGAATCAACCAAGTGTCCTCTCCCATTTAAAAGTGGGAAGAGTTCTAGGTATCTATGTTAGCTAATGAAATTGTAGGAAGACAAAATGTTTCAGATCTAAGAAATATCCTATGTTAAACACTTCTAATTCAGTTAGAGTTCAGTCAGGCCGTTAGATAGGGAGTGTGCCAGACAATCTAGAGCAAATCCAATGCTATAAATAGGGGTGTAGAGGTCACTAGAATCATCATCAGAAGATAGAGGGAATTTTTTAGAAGAGATTATTGTCAAGAGTTTTAGATTTTTTAACTGTGATCAAGAATATCATTTTCCTTTGTTCTATTTTCTTGAGTTAGAAAGTTTATGTAACTGTGCATGTTTTTGTGCCTTTTATGTGACTGGAGAATTAATAAGAAAACTGAGTTCTGTGCCTTTGTTGATATTTTTCTGTGTCACTACAAAATTAGTCTAAGTTATGAGCCTCTATTTCTATTGTTTTTCATCATTTACATTGATCATGCCTTGTTTGCTCTTTAATGTAATTGGATCTTACATATAGTTTCACTATGCTTAAGGGTCGTATTAAATTTAGGAACATCACCATAGTTAGAGTTTCTTTAGTTACACTTGTGTTTTTGTTTAATTCATATCCCTTTTCTCATTATACCCTTGATATAAAGAAGAGCCAACTTCTTTAAAATCTAGACCTTATTTCAGGTTGCAAGTCCCACATTCTTGAAACTTCCCATTGTTGGTGTTAGAAACAGTGAAATTTTAATCATCAATAGTTTTTGGCACACCCGATGGGGCACCATCTTGAAGTTTCTCTCAAGACCATATGAACCAGAGAGCTATAAGGAGTCAGAGTTATGGACCTGTGACAAGATCTCAATCTACTTTAAATCCAGGTATTATTTTTCTACCTTTGATAACTAGTCTGAGATGAAGAATCAATTAGTTTATACCAATACCAAGAGTAAATATGGGAGCCCCTATACCCCCAAGGATTTATGCAAGTTAGAACACTGGTAGTCCTTTGATCCTACCAATACAACCAGCCACTTAGGACCCTATCCTAGTAAATGCCTTAAAGGCTCTGCCCAAATTCAGTGGGCAAGATTTTAAAACACTTGGAGAACATTTGCAAGATGTGTCTGATATCTATGCCATACATGTTGTCACATAGCAGAATGTTGCCATAAGATTGTTAACAGCTTTTTTTAAAGGAAAGGCCCTAGAATGGTATAGATCTTTGACCCCAAACATAATATCTACATGGGATCAACTTGGAGATCTTTTCTTTGAAAGATTTGAAGAAAAATGTGATAAGTCTTCTCTGTTGCAACAATTGATTACTATTCAAAGAGCACCACAAGAAGTAATGACTGACTTCAATTCTAGATTTCAAAAGACTTGGGAAAGGATTCCTACTACAACTAGACCATTGCTAGGTATGGCTATAGTGTTTTATCTTAAGGCTTTAAATTCAGATATATCTATTATGATTCAGTCACTTGGAGGTCCAACTCTGCCAGAGGCTTATGACTATGTAGTCAGAGCTGAAAAATAATTTAATAGATGCTAGAAAGCTGCCCTTAAGGCCTCCCATGCCCATGTTTCTAGAAATTACCTTACCATTACCTCAATAATCCCCTAATTCCATAGCCCCACCTGTGTCTATGTATAAATATCCTCAACCACCTACTAAAGAACTTGTCCCTGCTTAGTCATCTGAGATGGATGATATCAAGAATATCTTAAGGACATTTTCTAATGAGTTGATTAACAAAAAGAGACAATAGAACCCTTACCCCAGACCTAAATATCAAGGCTATCAAGGAAATAAATTTCCATCATAGCCAAACCAATATCAGGGTCATCAAAGGCAAAATAACCCTAAGCCAACAAATCAATTAGTGGCAGTCCCTACACCCTCACAGATTGTTCCCCCCAATTCAAATAGAGAAATTGTTCAAGGGCAAAATAATTATGTAGATAGCACCAATGCTTGGTGTTTTCCTTGTAATAATGCTCATACACCTAGAGATTATCCCATGGGTAATCTACAACAAAAGGTAGCAGAGCAAAGAAGAATGTATGGACAATTTACCAGTACTTCAGATGCACAAACTTATCAGTCTCCTGGTATGCAAAATTCAGTCCTAATGGCTCAGATGAAAGGGATGTCTCTACAACAAAATGAATAAATAGCCTCTGAACATGCTCTATTTTCATGGGTTGAAGATGAAGAATCAGTATTCTTGAATGAAGCTTCTACTTCTAAGAAACCAGTGGTGCAATCAGACTACTATACTAGATCAAAAAGAAGAATGATTGAATAGCCTGAAGTTGCAAATAGTCAAGTTATGGAGAATCCCCCATTTCAAGGTCAAAGAAACATAGCTTTTAGACAAAAAGTGCCTCAGACAATGCAAAATTAAGTGATTCCTACACAATTTCAAGAAAAAGCAAGATATCCTTATTTTCAAAGAACTCAAGAATTGGGACAAATAAATGTGGTAAAACAGTTGAAGAGGACTCCAACACAAGTATCAATATGGGACACACTAGCTATTCCTGAACAAAAGACATTGTTATAATTAGCTCTACAAGGCCAAGCAATGCCTAAACATAATGGTACCAAAGAAGGACTTGCTGATAAATAAAAACTCAAGGACGTAGTTCCTCTAAAGACAACATCCTTTGTGAACAATGTAGCAGAGGTAAGTAAATCCAAACCAGAGCCTTTCTATTTGACTCTGATAGTTGAAAAGAAACTCTTGCATAATGCATTGATATATTTAGGGGCTAGTACTACAGTAATGCCTAAGCAAATAGCTGATGCTTTAAAAATAAAGTATGAACCAATTATAAAAAGAGTTATGAAGCTAGATGGAAAAACAATATAAATAATAGGGAGAATTAAACAACTCCCATTGCAATTATATACTTGTCCCAATATAATTGTCAATCAAGATGTAGTAGTCATAGATATACCTCCTATTTTTGGTTTATGTTTATCCATAGAATTTATAGCCAAAATAGGAGGGTATATGTCCCTTGATTGGTCTCACCTCATCATAAGAACCAAATATGGTTCAAAGATGAAAATTCTATCTGAACCACTATCAAAAGATCACATCACTAATGAACCAACATCAAATTAGAGGTAGATCATGATATGTTAAATAAAGAAGAAAGGGTTTTTGTTGAAGAGTTGTGTGAATGGATAAAACATGACCAAGAAGAGGAAAATAACCATTTGTTAGCTATGATGCATAGTGATCCATATTAAAATTATGACTCTACTAGTCTGGGCACTTATGTCATTTTTGATGAAGATCATGTAATCCCAAATGTTTTAAGAGAAAAGACACCAACTATTCAAGAATATAAAAAAGATTCAAAAATATAGACCTTAAATTTTGATGGGGCCAGAAGTAAAAGTGGTGCTAGAGCAGGAATTTGTCTTGTTGCTCCAAATGGGGAGAAAATTTTGAGAGCTATTCATTTCCAATTTTCTTGTACCAATAATGATGCTAAATATGAATCCTTAGTTCATGGGCTTATTTTAGCTAGGAAAAAGGAAATAAAGAATTTAATAGTAAAAGGAGATTTAGAATTAGTGGTGAAGCAAATTAGGGAAAAGGTGATAGCCAAGAATGTAAGGATGAGATCCTATATACACTAAATTTGGGACTTAATAGAAGATTTTGAATCTTTCAATATTGAAGTAGTTCCAAGAACCCAAAATTATAAAGTTGATAGGATGGCACATATTGGCTCATAGTTTGATCCAACAACTAGCCTATTAGTTAACAATGAGTCAGTAAAGGTTATAGTAAGGCTAACTATCCCAAACAATGATGAGAATTGTCAAGTATTTGAGAATTATTCTCAGGTACTCTCATTCTTGCAACAATCAAGGGAATTTTCTAATCAATTGCAACCAAAGATTGAAGAGACATATGGGGATCAAATTATATAATTAAAGAATAATAAGCTTCTTATAGGCTTAATCACTTTAGAAAACCTTTTTGATCTAGAAGATGTAGGCCTAGAGAAGAAAAGGTTCCAGGTAAATAAAGCAGATTATTCTGAAATAGAGGTGAGTGAAGGGAGGAAATTAAAAATTAGAAATTCTAAAACTCAAGAGGAAAGAGAAAGACTAATTGACTTGTGTAGAAGATATGATAGAGTCATAGCCTGGAGCTATAAAGATCTTCATGGATATAATAGAGATATCATTCAGCACACAATAAAGCTGATTGAAGGATCTAAGCTAGTCAAACAGAAGCAGAGGCCAGTAAATCCAAGGATTGAATCTCTAATGGTAGATGAGTTGTAAAAACATTTAGATTCCAAAATAATTTTTCCAATCAAGCACTCAACCTGGGTGTCAAATCTAGTACCAGTCAAGAAAAAGAATGGTGACATAAGACTCTGTAGATTTCAGAGACTTGAGTAGAGCATCTCTGAAAGATCACTATCCCTTGCCATTTATGGAACAAATTTTATAGACTATGGCTGGATCAGAGAGATTTTCCTTACTAGATGGTTTCTATAGATATAATAAGATTCGGTTGGCTAATGAAGACCTATATAAGACTACTTTTACTACCAAATGGGGAACATTTGCATATGCTAAGATGCCATTTGGCCTATGAAATGTAGGAGCCACTTTTTAAAGAGCTATGGATGTAGCATTTGGGGAACTTATAAATAAAATCATCCTAATCTATCTTGATGATCTTACTATTTTTTCAAAAAATGTTGTTGATCATTTTGATCATTTAGAATCTGTGTTTAAGAAATGTCAAGAATTTGGAATATCCTTAAACTCTAAGAAATTTATCTTTGTTGTCCCTCAAGGCAAATTATTGGGACATATAGTATCTAAAGAAGGAGTCTCCATAGACCCAAAAAGAGTGGCAACTATAATGAATTTACCTATTCTAGTAAATAAGAAAGTAATTCAATCTTTCTTGGGGAAGATTAATTTCGTCAGTTGGTTCATATCTGACTTTGTAGGCTTAGTAAGACTAGTGACACTCTTGTTGAAAAAAGACGTAATTTTCAAGTGGACTACTTAAGGAAGGCAAGCCTTTGAAGAGGTCAAGAAATCTATCTCAACAACCCCAGTACTTAGAAACCTAGACTTTTCTAAGCCTTTTGTATTGTATGTCTATGGAGGAGAGCTCAATATCACTACTATCCTAACACAAAAGGATGATAAACAGGAGGGAGAGCATCCAATAGCCTTTTTCTCAAGGAATCTTAGAGAATATGAAACTAGATACAACTTTGTGGAGAAACAAGCATATGCTATGATAAAAGCCCTCAAAAACTCAGGCATATACTATTAGGAAGCAAGATTCTAATACTTGTGGCTCACCCAAGTGTCAGAGAATACATTATGGAGTGTGAAATTATTGAAAAAAGAGCAAACTAGATAATAAATATCCTTGAATATGATGTAGAGGTCAAACCCACTAAGTTAGTCAGAGGTAGGGGGTTATGCCAATACATGACTCAAGAGCTTGAAAAGATGATACCTATAGAAATAGAATCAAAAATGAAAAAGGAAACTGTATTGAGGATATAAGAGGTTGATCAGAACTCTTAGGTCTCAAACAAGATTCATTTTATGAAATATGGGATTTAACCATGAGAACTTCCTCAAAACAAGATGGCAAATTGTTAAGATGCATAGAGAAGGATGAGGCTAAGAAAATACTACATGAAATGCATTATGGATTCTCAGGTGGACATTTTTCTACAAAGACCATAGCCATAAAGATAAGTGAAGCAGGTTATTTCTGGCCTACTTTATTCACAGACTATTATCAATTGGTTAAAAAATGTCAATCCTGTCAATATTATGTGGGGATGAGGAGGAATGTAGCAATGCCTCTTAGTCGGATCATTGTTGATGAACATTTTTCTCAATGGGGTCTTAACTTCATTGGAATGGTAAATCCAATGTCTAGTATGGGTCACAAATGGATTTTAACTACCACAAATTATTTCACTAGATGGATTGAGGTAGTGCCACTTAAAGAAGCAATAGAAAATGTGATCCTAGACTTTCTAGGGAGTATCACTACTCACTTTGGGGCTCCTCACACTATATTTTAGATAATTCTAAAGCATTTTTAGGGTCTAAAGTATCTGATTTTTCATTAAAGCATGGAATATATCTGAAAACTTCTTCTAATTATTACCCTCAGGGTAATGGTTTTGTAGAATCAACTAATAAGAACATGATTAGACTCATCAAGAGAATAGGAGATGATCATCATAGAGAATGGTATAAAGTGCTAAATATAGCACTATGGGCTGATAGAATTACACCTAAGCAGGTGACGAAAATGTCCCCATATGAACTGGTCTATGGCAAGCCTATCGTAATACCTCTAAGCTTGGAAATTCCTGCTCTCCAATTGATAAAATAGATTGAAATTGAAGAAAATGGCCCTATGCCAGTTAGACTTGCCAAACTTTTGGAAGTTCAAGAAAATATGGATGCGTCACATGATTCATTAATTAAGCATCAAAAAATAATTAAATACTGCTTTGATAAAAGGACTTCAAATCCTCATTTTGAAGTAGGCTCAATTGTTTTGAAATGGGATGCAAGAGCCACCAAGCTGGGTCAACATACTAAATTTGAAGCATTATGGACTGGCCCATATAAAATTTGTGCATGTAAACAAAAGAATTCATTTGAGATGGAAACAATGAAAGGCAACCTTGAAGAGATTCTTGTGAATGGGATCTACTTGAAACATTTTAGTTAACCTGGGTCTCTAATGTATTATAGTTAGATAGTTTCCCTTTCTCAGTTGCTTTGTTTTCCCATTTTTCCCCACTATTTATTTTAAATAAGTGTTCTTTTAATATGTTTCTATAGCTTAGAGCCTTTTCAATATTTTCAAAAACTCCCGACACTTTAAATATCACCCAAATCTTAAATTCCCCAAGGTACCTTGCGTAGCCACTTGCATGACGTGTCTAACTTGTTGCTCCATGAAGATTTAGTAAGATTTGCTAATGGTTATCTGGGTTTAATGCCATTTTGAGACTTGATGGGTCAATAAATACTTCAAAACAAGAGTTAAAACTTAAAATTTTCTCAAACATTCCTATGTCTGCTAGAAAAACCTTGCTACTTGCATTTCTATCTCATAGCAAAAGCTTCATACCTATTACCGTAGTTCACTATTTTCAAAGAATAGATATAGATATGGAGGGAGGACAATATTTGCAACAAGGGTCTAGGATTTATTAATCTCTTGATAAGTTTCTTATAAACAAATCATATGCTTCTGCCCCCACGTAACCATTAAAGACCTACTCATAGACTAGAGTCCCTAAAATTGGTCAAACAAGTGACCCAGCAAAGGTAAAAGATTATACAGATGGAATCATGGATCCAATTCTTCAAAGAACTAGTAGCAAAACTCTTAGAGAAGGGGCCCATCAAAGGTGTCTTTAGAGGGCCAAGGTAGGACAATACGAGACATTCGAAATGAAGATATGGACTTCCCAACTGGCACAATTCATTGTCTCAGGTGTGCATCCATGCCCTAATTTGGTTAAAATATGTGCCAGATTGTTTCATGCACCTTCAATTACCATACAACAGGGTCCATTTATAGTGAAAATTACACCAAAGGCTATCAACGAGATGCTAGCCCTGTATCATGATAAGATAGCCACATTTCCCACCATTGCCAAGATGCAAAAAATGTGGGCAAACATTAATACTCAATTGAGGTTTCTGAAAATAGAACTGCAATTAGGTGATGATGATACTACTGTGCTAACACTACCAATAGTAAGAGCACAATTTACCCAAGCTAGTTAAGATGCACTTTCCATGATGGCTTTCATTTTTAGAATGAAAGATGATATAACCATTTATGAGGAATAAATGTCTATCCTCTTCAGATTGAAAACTATTGACAAGACTTAGGAGTATCAATTCTATTTCTCTGAGCAAATTGCATATTCAATGGTGGAACAACTTGCCTAGTTTAGAGCTAAAGGGATTTTCAAGTATTCCTCTTATTTGTTTCACCTTATGTTGTACCAAAACTCTAGTGTCATTTCCCAACACATGCATTTAAATATGTATGATCCAAGTTTTGATCTATAGAGGACCACTCCGGTGTCTGCATGGCCCATATTTTGTCTAGAACTAGTGATTCATATGAATTTTGGGAACTTTTTGTTGCCCCTACTTTTTGTCATCTGAGCCCAGAACCAGTTATAAATAGACTATTTCCAACCGTATCAAACCTTATGACCACTTTCCCTATCCCTTGTGATTACTTTTTTGGATCACATCACACTATTATTAGAGTCCATGGTTTTTGTGGGGAACTAGTGTTGTTACCTAAGATTTCTACCCTTAGGTTAGCATTCTTAGAGGTCACTAGGCAGGTGTCTATGGTAGATAATGAATATGGCTCTAGGAAGAAGAAGAGGAAAATGTATGATGTCCCATGGATGACAAACAACATGGTACTAGAGGCTAGAGATGTTGAGATTGTGTTATTTAGAAAGCTATCCTTCTCGGGTTTCCTTTTAATTGAAGATAAATGGGTATATGACCAAAATGGTTTCATAGCTTCATGGATTAGGAATAATAGGGTTGCTGCCAGGATTGCACATGAGGGCCACCCCTTTTGGGAAAATAGGAAAAATCCTAGGGAAGACATTCCTAAATTTTATGTTGAATTGACAGATTTGCCTCTTCAACAAAATAGACCATGGGAAACTTTTTACGCTAAGAAAATAGAGTTTGACCCAAAAATCAGAATGACTTCTGGTTTAAGAAGAGCATTAAAGAATAAAGACTAGGATGCTGAGAAAATAGAAGCCTATTGGAAATATAGGCAATAAATTTGTCAGACAACTCATTCTTTTGGAAACATGGACTCATATGAGAAATGGAACTTTGGGATGAATGTCATCTATATCCTGTATCTAGCCCTAATACAAGAAATTTGTTGACATAGGGTGGAAAGCCAAAATCCAGATCAAGATCTAGCTAAGAATCATAGGCCCTAGGGCAAACCTCAGCTTTAGTCATGATAATAGTTTGGCCCCAATCTCTTAATGTCATGGAAAAACAAAAGAGTGTGGTATCTTCACCACCAAAATCTTCTCCATTAACATCTATCCTTGAGGTTCCCAGATCTACACAAGCACCACTAGCAACAGTGGTAAATATTGAAGAGAAGGGAGCACAGCTAGAAGAAGAAACACCAAGGAAACATAAAAGGCTGAGGTTTCAACTTGAGTCAGAGGAGAGGGCAGAACCCTCACAACACCAAATACAGAGTACCTTGGTGGACCCTCGGATAAGTATTGTTTCTCCTTATTCTTCTCAATCTCTCTCTTTTCCTATAGGGGTGATGGTTCCATCTAGACAAATGATATCCCCTGCCACCTCTACTACACCCATTTCTCATTTTGCCCCATCTACCCCTACTCAAGCTATATCATTGCCTCACTTTTCTCCTTCTATTCCCAAGAAAAGACCTCCTCAAATTGCCCATATCCAACAATTGGCTATTCCATATGGCTTGCCACAAGGTCATCCTTTTGTGGGTGGGCATATTGCCTCTCCTTCTACCTTCCAAACTCAAGCAGATGCTGCTAGGAAGGCAAGGGAAGCCCAAAGGGAGAAAAATAGGATCAAAGATAATAAAGCCTTGGTTACACCACATTTGAGGTCACAATTTGACCCAATTCAGTAGCAATTGATAGTGACTCATTTGTCACCAAATATAATCAATCCAAGTGAGCAGATGTAGTCAAAATATTACATAATGAATGCAGTGGCTATCGATATGTCCCTATTCAGACCACAAGATAGGGTCAAACTTATAAATGAATCCACTACTATAGTAGTTGAAGATTATTTGAAAATATCAAGGAAGTTATAGAAGACAGAGGCTGATCTAGCCAAAGAGAAGGCAAACTGTAGTAGTTTGACCATAGAGATCAATATTAAGAATATTGAAATAGAGAGTCTTAATAAATAGTTGTAAAATACTATTTCTCTTCAGACTCATCAGGCTATCCAGGCCCAAAATGATTATTTGAAAGCAAGGTTAATGCAAGTGAAGGATGCAGTGACAACCTTATGGTGGGAAAAGGTAGCATTTCAAGAAAAATGTGAAGAAAGCCTTCTACAAGTTACTCAACTTCAATAAAAGCTACTAAATGAGAAGAATAACACTATAGCTATACAAGCCCAACTTCAAGTTGAGAGACAAAGGGCAAAACAATTGACACTTGAGTTGGCTAATAGGCCACATAATGTAGGTGTGTTAAATCTGGTAAAGGAGATTTATGAATCAATATGGAAAAGAATCTCTTAGGAGATTACTCAGCTCAGACCTTCTCTAACCTTTCTGCTAAATGCACAAAAATTGTGTGAAAAGGTGGAGAATTCAGTTGAAGACACTATGTCTACTATTTTTGGGAGAGTATTGGACTCAAAAATGCTACTGCAAAAGCTATATGATGTAACTAATGGAATGTTGTCAGCAATAGGGATTAATGACAGAATGGTCACTGCTAAATGAGTAAATGAGGTTCTTAATTGCAATTCCACTATAATCAATTATAGAGAACTTCTAGATGTGATGAAAGAAGGAATTAGTGAAATGAAACAACACATCAAAGATCTGGTATAATTAGGGCTTCCTTTTACTTTTCTTGATGACAACACTGTGTTGATGATTGAAGAGATCAAACCTTTGTTGTTATCCAGATAGAATGATTAGGCAATTTTTTAGGGTTTAAGAGATGATTCCTCTATGCCTGAAGTAGAAGCCATTTTGATTCCCTTTTCCAAGTTGGAATTTAAATTGAAGGATATAGTTCATATTTTGTAGATTTTTTCACACAAGGATATTATCAACCTTGATTTAGCCTTCAATGAATTGCAAAATAAGTAGGGATTATCTGATGATGAGTGGTCTGCTTATCAAATAGCTTTACTGAAGTTGTGATTTTTGTCACATCTGATTGAGTGGGAGATTATGGATTTTTCTTTTTGAGTAGGCTCAAAAGTCCTTGGGGTCGCCAAGAACTGTAGAGTGAAAAACTCTACATTTTTTGAATTTAGTTATGCACTCCAAGTTTTGTTCTTGTACGCTTTGGTTCGAGATGGTGAAGTTTTTGACTCAGAGTGCGGGCTTGTTTCTTTTTCCATAATTTTGTCTAAGTATCAGGATCAAGTGAAAACTACCAAGTGTCAGCAGCTGAGACACATTTCATAATTTTTGTAAGTTGCTCAGAATGTGCCAGGTATCTTGTAGTAATTCAATGGAGCACGACAAGTGTTGGCATCCATGTTTCAAATTTCTTTTGAGTGGAAGGTCTCAAAAGATAAGTATCAGGATCAAGCAAAAGGTGCCAAGTGGCAACTACGAAAGGTTTCAATATGATTTTCTAAAAGTGATAGAAGACACCACGTATCCTTAGTTGAAGAAAGTGGAAGTCACCATGTGTCAACATTTGGTATATCTTCACTTTGTTTCATTAATAACTAAAGACTGTGGTGGGTCCTGGGTTTTGTTTCTAAGGCAAGTGGAAGCCACCAAGTGTCACTGTCTATGTAAATATGAAATGAGGCCCAATTGTTTCTATAGTATAGATAGAGCAATGTGGAGACTGACACGTGTCACCTTCAATAAGATTCTCAAAAGGTAGCTAAAATTAGTGGAGATCACCACGTGTCCTTTGTCAAGGATGCATGGAAAGTGCCACCTGTCCCTATTCCTTTCTTGAAGTTGCTCAAGTGAGAAGTGCTATGGGTCCCATTCTCTATTAAGTTGTTAAAGCTTTAGAGAAGTGGATGGTGACAGATGTCAAGGATGGAACATTCCTAAGTGAAGACACAGTAAAGAGTATAAGTTACACAAAAAGTGCCACATGTCTTGAGTAAGTGCTGTAGAACGTGCCAAGTGTCTTTTTTTGGTGCCTCCAGAATAATAAGAGGGTTTTCAAGTAGAGAGAAGGAATCAACCAAATGTCCTCTCCCATTTAAAAGTGGGAAGAGTCCTAGGTGTCTATGTCAACCAATGAAATTTTAGGAAGATAGAACATTTCAGATCTAAGAAATATCCTATGTTAGACACTTCCAGTTCAGTTAGAGTTTAGTTAGGCCATTAGATTGGAAATGTGCAGACAATCTAGAGTGAATCCAATGCTATAAATAGGGGTGCAGAGGTCACTAGAATCATCATCAGAAGATAGAGGGAATTTTTTGCAAGAGATTAGTGTCAAGAGTTTTAGATTTTTTATCTGTGATTAGGAATATCATTTGCCTTTGTTATATTTTCTTAAGTTAGAAAGTTTATGTAACTATGCATGTTTTTGTGCCTTTTATGTGACTAGAGAATTAATAAAAAACTAAGTTCTGTGCCTTTATTGATATTTTTCTATGTCACTGTAAAATTAGTCTAAGTTGTGAGCCTCTATTTCTATTTTTTTTCATTATTTACATTGATCATGCCTTGTTTGCTCTTTAATGTAATTGGATCTTACATATAGTTTCATTATGCTTAAGAGTCGAAAATTCAGGCACATTGCCATAGTTAGAGTTTCTTTAGTTGCACTTGTGTTTCTATTTAATTCCTATCCATTTTCTCATTATACCCTTGATATAAAGAAGAGCCAACTTCTTTAAAATCTGGAGGTTATTTTAGGTTGCAAGTCCCACATTCCTAAAACTTCCCATTGTTGGTGTTAAAAATAGTATAATTTAAATCATCAATAGAAGCCAAAGGTAAAAAGTATAAGTCATGATGAGATTTTAGGTCTAAGTAAGTTGTTTGCTATGGTGGATAATGCTTCTAAAGTTGAAGAGTCCCAATAGGTCTCATTGTCTACTCATACTAAAAATGAAGAGACTAAGCTCAAGGAAAAGACCAAGGTACTAGTTGAGACTAGTCCTGAGGTATGTATGGATCCAATTGAACATCTTATTATTGTTGAGCATGTATCTTGTATAGAACATCAATTATCTATGACTAATGATGAGGTTCTAGGATGTACTGAAGAGTCTTTAGATGAAAAGGTATGTAATGAATATATGTTATCCTCATGTATTGATAATACAATTCTATAATAAAAAGAGAATGTTGTAGTGGTTTAGGTAGTTATTTATTTTAATCCAAAGAATAAGAAGGAGAATAAAAATAATTAGTTGAGCAAGGAGGAGATAAAAGATGATGATTTGTTCTTGTTTTAGAGAAGTTATGTATATAAGGTATCTCTATCTATGCTTATTTAAAGACTCATTTCAAGTTGAGAAGCAAGTGTTACTGTAGTGTTTTTTAGTTAGAATAGTATGCAGGGTTAGATTGAAGGTCCTCAAGTTGATAAATGCCAAGGGGGAACAATAAGTTCATGAGCTTATTTCAAAGGTTTGTGAAGGAACTATAGTAAATAGTTAGAATGGGTGGTTTTAGGTGGCTCAATGGGATTGATGTAAATGATAATAAGTGTTTAGTACTTAGAAAGGTCTAGGCATTTCTTTGTGGTGTGCTCTAGGTTTTTTTAAGTCTAAGGGTATGTATGTGCTAATTGAAGATTTTTGTTAGCTCTTGGGTTTCCTAGTTTATGCTTAAGAGCTTATAGGTCCTAAAATGGGTTATAGGAAGTCAAGGTTACCAAAGTTATGAAGGCTCAATTTTTGGTCTAGAAGTGTGTGATGGGCGTCTCCAGGTGTGCAAGTAGTTTTAGAGGTGTGTGTCGACCAGAAAGAGGGTTGTTAACCCTACCTATTTTGTGATTTTAGGGTTTTTGTCTATACTAAAAATGTGGTTTGAATTATGAGTTAAGTTCTGAGGCTTATTAATTGTTTTAATAGGGAAAATGGGTGGTCAAATAAAGCTTCATAGAAATTTGAAGGTTTTTGATCTCTAGTTATTCAAGGTTTTGTTAATATGGAGGGTTAATTAGCTAGTTGGTTTGTCAAAGAAGTATGTGGAATAAATTGAACATGATGTTGAAAATTAGTGTTCTTAATGGGGCATATGAGAGTGCTCCAGATATGATGTTTTAGGTCTTGAAGATGTGTCTACTAAAAATTGTGGGCTGTATAAGTTCCTAGTAGGGATACAAAGAGGCTAGATAGACCTAGTCGTAATAAGAGTGTTTTTTGATCATTTTCTCTAAAAGAGAAAGGTATGTGTGTTTCAACATGATTTTTCAAATTGATTGAGATTAGGTTTCCTATTTGTTGAGTGGCATGAATTTTTGTTGGTGCTCCTTTTGGTAAATTGATAGAAGAGGATAGTTAGCATGTCTGATGGCTCTTCATAATGTGTGGATATCTTAAAATGCTTAGAAGGTGTAATTGTTTATAGTTATTAAGAATATTCCCTCTTATATGTTTCTTGATGTGTTCCATCAGATTTATATGGTTTTGTATGTTCTTTCTTCATTGGTTGCAGAACTTGTTTGAAGGGAGTGTTGGCATGGAGCAAGAAGAAGTTTTCAAGATAAGAAGTAGGCTCAATGTAAGGGGGAGCTTGTATCAGCTTTCTAAGATGATCCTTTCCTATTTTGATAATATTTTTAGGTCCTTAGGATTGGTGTGTTCCCAAATTTTCATTGTGTCAAAGGGGGATAAAGTTCTTGTTGTAGGAGTGCTTTAAAGAGAGAGAAGGTGAGATATATATTGTTATATTGATAGGTATTGACATCAATGAAAAAGGGAGATATTTTTTGAGAGTTGTCATGATGATGTCATAGTGGTGTCATGGATATTCCCTAGTAGTTGGATGAAGATCCTTAATAGTCTATGTGATAATGACAAAGTGTGTAAGGTACTTGTTCTTGTATGCTTGAAGATGACTTGGTTGATCTTTAGTGTTGACTTAGCTTGAGAGGATTAGGTATGAGTATGGAGGATTGGGAATGTGAAATGGGTCTTATAATATGTGATCCATGCTTGAAGTGCTTGTATTCTCAAGTGGAAATAATTTGGTTGTTCATAGTTTTCATCTAGACACTTTAGGTCCAGGAGCAGAAAAAATGAGTTGGTAGTTTGATGATGTCACAATTTCCACATGGAATGAATAAAGGGGATCCAGTCATATGGTTGTGATTAGTGTAGTCCCTAGTTATTATGCACCTAATCTCAAGTCATGCATCTAAGTTTAGTCAAAGTTATAAGGGTTTAAAGTTGGCTTCTCAGTCAAAATTCACTATTTTCCCATAGCCAAATTTGCAAAGTGGTCAGAAAGAGCTGAGTAAGCATGTTAATGAGGTAATTATTCCCACATGTGAAAGTATGAGGATAAAATTATCATATTGGTTTATTAATTTGTGGACCTAGTTTATTTGTGATTAATTATAGATCATGCAATGTGGAGTATCAAAAGATATGCATATGCAAAGTTAGGCTCCCAAACAAATTTACTTTGTTTTCCCATACTTGGCCAATTTTATGGTGTGAAAAAAAGAGTTGAGTGAGCACTTTGAAGGTGTAATTTCTTAATCAAGTGAAGGTGTCAAGAAAATTTGATCATATGGGTTTATTTAATTTTGATCATATATCATTTGTGCTAAGTTTGAGATCATGCATTGAAGTGTGATAGAAGTTATGGATGCTCAAAGTTGGTCTTTTAGGTAGATTTGGACATTGTTGGCTCTATGATAAAAGTTGATGAGAAGGCACGTTAATGGAATTATATATCACATGTGAGAGATTTGAAGGAGTAATGGATCACATGGTTGGATACTCCTATGGATGGAGATCATATGGTCCAAATTTGAGATGCTACATCGAAGCAAAAAAGAAGTTATTGAGGTGTAAAAATGGCTACTCATGAATATTATAGTTGGTCCCCATAGTCAATTTTCTTGATGTTAGAGATCTGGACCTAGTGGAGATCTAATAGTTCATGGGAGTTCATACTTGGAGATTAGATGAAGCACGTAGAGTCAAATGGGTCAATATGATAGCTATTAGTAGAGTTAAAGTTTTGGACCTAATGAAGATCCAATGGTGTCTGGATGATCATACAAATCAAAGATCAATAATGTATGTTAAGAAAATAAGGATAAGTGCATGATGTTTAACTTTTGAGAAAAGGTATAGGATAAGGATCTAATGTCAAGTGGGAATTCATAGAGTTTGATCAATGGTGATCATTGATCGATAAGGACCTGGTTGATCTATAGAGATTGACAAAGCACATTCAATCAACATTTTGAGATGTCATGAGATGGGGTCAAATTAATTGAATTTTAATGATTGAGCCTTTGTGCTTATGTGTTAAAGATAGATCAATATCAATGAATTGTATTTGATTTGAGTTAATAGTTTATGAGATTTGAGCATAGTGTTTGAAGTTAACTGTGACTATTGTTATTCAAACATTTGAATTTACATAGGGAAAAACTAGTGTCTAGTTTTTGGATCATATATTGTCAAATAAGATGAATTTGCTCATGATGTAAAAATAAAAGTGGTAGAGGACCCCATGGTGCATCCATTAAACCTAATTTTAAGATTTTAAAGCGTGTTTAGACAAATATATTGAGCCTATAAGTTGACTATGGTTTTGTATATGTTCTACAAGTAACCCGAGAAGGATATTCAAGATTATGTTGGTGTTGTTTTGATGTCTCATGATGAATTAGATATTATATAATGTTTTAGACTATATGAGTAAATTATATGTATATTTTTTAGGTATGATCAATCTATAGAGTATGAAAAATGCTTAAGAAGTTGACTGTGTGTTCAACCATGGTGAACTAAGTTGACTATATTTGAGTTGTTTGAGCATACACAGAGGTGAACTAAGTTGACTATGATCATTTGAGGATGTCTATGAGGACATAAGGAGTGGACATATGTAATTTAAAGTGATCCTATGTTCATGTTTTACTTAAAGGTGAGCTTTATGGGTGAATAGGTCTCCATGAGACCTATCAGAGCTACAAGTGCCTTATTTAAAAGGTGTATCTACTTAAGGGTGACCCATATGTGTTATGTCAAACCTATGTAGACTATATTAAGTCTTATAATTATATGATAAATGTATTAAGGGTTAAGACATGCCTAATAGCTAACCAAGATGACATTGATCAAGATTAATCTAAAAGTAGTAAAACCAAAGATGATGGGTTTTAGACTTGTGTGAGAGAGACTAAGGAGAAAATTAAGAGTCTTGTGTGTGTGTTGGGATGTGAAGGATGGGTAGAGTGCCTTAATGATAAGTTGAAGAGTAGAATATATTAAGGACTATTGGGATGATCTATTGGTCATAATTATGTTTATAGAATAGGGAGATTGTTGTTTGAGTGTGAGGAAAGGTGAAGTGAGATAAGCTGAGATCCATCATTAGGTGTTGTTGACATTAGTTCAGATGTGGAAGTGTTTTAGGTGTTATTTTATTAGTTTAACATCTAATGTGGTTGTATCCTCCTTGAAAGATAATACTTGTTAAAAGGTCTTGTTTTTGTTGCAACTCAGTTAGACAAGTGTGGTTGCACATTGTCGGATTGGTGTCTCACTAATCAAGGATTGTAGTTCCCAGATCAATTGTATCTGGTCTAAATTAGATCTTGTTTTATAGAAAAATAGTCCAAAGATTGTTCTAGTAGGTTTTATTCCCTAAGAGGGTTGCCCATGCATGTTATGTGTCTTATGATTGATCTTGCATTGTCTCTCTTACTCATTGCTATGAATGTTGTTTATGCTTTATGAATGCTTGTGTTAAGTGATTACATAATTTTAAAGATTAAAATTGAAGTTGGATTATTTGGCCTTACTGATTCACCCCCATCTTAGTGATTTTACCTCGAACATAAAAATTTATAGAACATAATTTCTAAAAACAAGCACAAGAAAATAGAAAATAAATTTAAAAAAATGAAAGTTTTTTGTATATAAAAATTCAATCTGAGGCCTAAATAAATAGCTTTAGTGTCTGTTAGATTGATTGAAGGTGACAATACAATTTATTTAGTTTTGGATTAAATCCAAGGTTGAAAAAATTGAATCATTGTGTGTTAGTTTTTTATCCAAGGTTGAAGATTATTTTATTTCAATGTTAGGAATTTATAAAACTTTGAATGAAATACTAGGATGGAAAGCAAGCAAATAACAAGTAGTGTTTTGAAAATAATGGTTTCACCAAAATGTTTAATCTATTTTGAATCAAAATGAAACAAACTAATAAATCTAAAATTTTGAAATTAAAATGCATGAATATACTTATCTTATAGTAAACTACATTAAAATAAAAAATTTACAAAATTTGAAATTAACTAAAAATATTAAATTAATGAATAGATATGAAAATCTCCCTCAAACTAATTTTATGATGACTTTGTAAGCTAAATGTGACTAAAAACTATTTAACTAGACCTATGTACTATGTTGCATTTGAAATCATTAATTTAAACTATGTTGGGATAAGGTCGTACTAGGATGGTAGGGTCATACTATGGCCTTGTTTACTAACTACGGCCACATCCTGGTTCACTATGTGACTATTTTTTTGATCTCGGTCTATGCACCTATTTGTGAGGGTTTAATATTTAATTGTTTGTGATAATATACCATGGGGAAGACCTAAAAAATACAAACCTTTATTCCTACATAATAAACAAAATAGGGATCAAATATAAAGGGGGAATCATGTAAAGATAATAGCTAAGCTATCCCCAGAAAACCCATGTAATAAGAGTGTTGCCTATATATCCCAAATGGGGCTCAAGCCAATGTAGTTATACCTCCTATAGTAGGTGTGTTATCTATGATTATGAAGTTGTATGAATGCAAATATAAGATTGACTTAAATGTTTGACAATGGATGCCTGTGACCTAAAATAAATTAAATTTAGACTTGGCCTATGACTATTAAAATTTTGCAGAATTGAAACTAGAAAGAGTATTACTCTTTTGTTTAGTGTGCAGTAGAATTTCTAAGTGATTTATATATGGGTTCAAGTGAGTGCCTTGATATTATTAAATAGGGAATATTTGAAATGTTTTTGATAACCAACCTTAAAAAAGGCATGGGAGGGCCTTTATGAAATGTCTCAATTTCAAAAACTGATTTTTGGATCATGAGGAACAAGTCCACGCAAGTGGAAAAAACCATAGTATGGCACTATTTGACCTAGCATGGTCTTATGATAGAAGAATATAAATAATGAAAAAGGTCTAACAGGAACCTGTATAATCAATATGGATGATTGAGGTTGAAATTGGGATGTTTGTATGATATTTTTAGTATTTTTAAGGTATTCTAGGATCTCATTATAGATTGTGATTTAACTAAATGGTGAATGCACCAAGTAAGTTAATAATTTTAAGATTAAACACTATCAAACACTTAATGATTAGATTTGAGTGTCTATAAGAAGAAGTTTTAATGAAAATTTGATATCTTAGTAATTTAACTTGGGTGTTTAAGTGTCACTCTTGTTGGACCTCATGCACCCACTCAAAAATGGGTAATGATAGTGTGCACAATTTGTTTTATTCATAATTACAAGACAATGCATATACAACCACATCATCCTTACCAATTCTCATTGTCATAACACATTAGATTTATTGCACACTTCCATTGTTTAGGAGAATGGAATCATTGTTATAAAAATTAATTAAGATTATGATGATATTTTTAATGTAGAAATGTCTCCGTACAAGGTATGGGTGTCACTTTTCTCACTACATGAAAGATGACTAACATTTTTTCTCATTTGTTGAGTGACCAAAGCTTCTTCTTATAAGTGCCTTAATATTATATTCTAGGATTATACTTTATTTCATTAGGACTAACCTAATTGCACTTTTTGAGGCATTAATTTCAATGGAAAAGGGTTTGGAGAATCTAGGAATTACATTAATTAGCATAGTTCTAATGGCCTACTTGAGAAGTTCAAAGGCCTTTTCTACCACATTTGACCAATGAAAGACATTACTTTTCAACATGAAAATTAGTGGAGCTACAATTTTACCATAGTAATTGATGAAATTTTAATAATATTTGGTTAAGCCTAAAAATACATGAAGGATTTTAATTTTTTTGGGTTTAGACAAATTTTTAATAGCCATGAAAGTTTTCTTTGATCCACTTTCACTCCCTCCTTAGAGAAGATGTTCCCTAGATGCTCAATCATTTTTTTTTGGACAAAATATCACTTAAACCTTTTGTAACATAGTTAATTTTTAGGAAGTATTTGAAATATTATTTTCAAGTGGATCAAATGATTCTCCCATGTCCAACTATAAACAAGGATATGATTAAAGAAGCTTAAGATTAACTTTCTAAGAAATGGTTAGAATACCTTGTTCATTATGTCATAGAATGTTGATAGAGAAATGGTGATGCCAAATGTGATGAATATAAGTTTTTAATTCCATTCATGAGTTCATAAGATTGTCCTAGAAATGTCTTCTTCCTTTATGTAGATCTGATGACATCCTAACCTTAAGTCATGCTTAATGAATAAGGCATATCCATGTATTTCATCAATCATCAAGATGGGAAACTTGTCATTGATGGCAATTTTAGTAAGTTATAAAAAATTATTATAAAATCACTAGAACCCATCATTTTTCTAGATCAGTAATCATAAGGAAGAGTAATGACTTCTTTTTGGTTGATTGACTCTTTCCTAAAATAATTATTGCATATTTTTTTATATTTTAGTATTTTACATAAATGGGTAACTTTTAGAATGAATATTTTCAAGTAAACTTCATCAAAAAAGGTAAATGGCATGTTATTTTTGGAGGTAAACCCTATGGCTCATAGAATACTATTACATTCTTAGGTAATAGCTCCTAAAATTATAAACATTGGTTTGAATTAAATGGTTCATTAGTATCCATAGTGTAAAGTTTGGAAAGAGTCTGATGAGATATATATAGGTATCTTATCCATTTAATGAGATTTAATGATGTTTGTTGATCCTAGATTAAATCATTTAAAAGTGTGTTTCTAAACCTTATCTATAAATTGCATCCACATTTTTGAAAAAAATATAGTGTATGTCCCACTATCTATAGCCAATATGCTCCCAAAACTATGTTGCAACCTGTTAGAGGTATAAATTATGTATGATATTAGATTATAGTCACCCATTAAGATTTAATAATTTTGGTATTTTCCATTACAAGCTAAGGTTCCCCTATTTTCTATCATGGCATTACAATTTGAACATGAACACACATAGAAATTAGATTACTTGGCTAGCTAAGGGTTGATGAATTTACATGTGATGCCACAATCCAATGGGATGGTGAGCAGATGTTTTTCAAATTATCCCTTGACATTTACTATTTGAGTAGTTATGCTAGTTAATGCATGCACCAAAATTTATGGCATTGAGTCCTCACATATTTCTTGTTCTTATTCTTTCAATTCTTCCTTGGATTCCCTTGCATCTTCCCATTCTTTAGAGTCTAGAGGTGAATCCACATATATAAGGTAAAATTTATATTCCACACACTAGTGATCTAGTGTGTATTTTTCATTTCATTGGTAACATAACCCTTTTTATTAAAAGGCCTATATCTCAGCCTTAATTAGGATCTATATTTTTATTTTTCTAGGATTTTAGAATGTTATTGCTCTTGTTGGAATTAAGTTATTGAATATGGGTGATTTTTAAGACCATTTTGAGCCATGAAATTGTATTTTTAAAACATAACCAACCCAATCCTACCAACATATAATTTGATTTGAACATTTTTACCTTGGCTCAAATATCTTCTTTTGAGTTGCCTACAAAAAAATATTGAATAATTCATCTATCAACCCCTCTATTGTGTTCGATAATTTTTCATATTATATTTTGTACTCATGAACATAACTAATATACTATAGTTTTATTAATGATCACATAAAAATACTCGTGTATAATCAATCGAAATTGAACCAATAGGATTTTGGAAATTTGGTCCATGATTGTTCTTCATGAAATTATTGATACTATTATAACCATTGGATGACATAATTATATATATTATAAGAGGATATAGGTATCATGTATTTTTATGGGATTTTATATAAATAAAAATATTACTCTACTATGTTTTTCCAATTAGTGGGATCTTTGCCTTCAAATTTAGGAAAATCTAATTTTTTGCTAAATAGTGGTCTCCATAAATTGAATATGTTTTCAAAAAAATGATTTGGATTAAGCTATGAGTCATGGTTACTTATTTATATGATAGTGTCCATCATTTTTGACTTTTAGACATTAATGTCATTTATTTGGGTTTATATTTCATTCTACATGGAATGTATATTTAGTATAATTTTATTCATTTCCTTTGATAGGGTCACTAACATCATATAGGGGAGTCCCTAGGTTTAATATAAATTTTAATGGATGTATATATCAAAAATTTATCTTGAAGAGATGATTTATATTGTATAATCATAAGAAATACTAAAAAAAAAATTGGACTTATTTTTTTACTAACTAGCTACCTAATGGGCTAAATTTTTATCATAATTTATGTATCTTGCATTGTTTCCAAGATAATTTATTTGGAATATTCTATCACCTATGTCTTTTGTTATAATTTATTTTCTAAAGGATTGTGGTATTCAATTTTGTTGTCCTCAACAATTGTCATTTTCAAAATATCATTAGGTGGTTGTATCCTCCAACTCCAATAATGTAATGCTTATTAAAATAAAGTTACTATAAGGTGTGTATGGTATTAATGAGATTAAAATTATACTTATATTTCTCATAAATAGTGTTGAATTAATATTTAAGAGATATAACTATGGAGGTTTGAACCGTATTATAGCCCCTTATCTTGTCTCCAAGGTATGGTGTGAATAACTTTCTAGGGATAACTGCTTATCAGTGGACCATGGATTGTATATTAATTAATTTGGTGTAGGGTTAAGTTTAAAAAAATAATTATGGGGCATTAATATATACCTAAGGGTATGTGGAGCCTTAGGATGGTATACACATGCTAAACAAGGATTGCCTCTTGTGATGATAGGTCAAATTCCACCTCACTTCACACATGGGTTTTACTCAATTATATAAAAATGATAGCTCTTTGAAGATATTTGAAAAACCTCAAAAAGAGTTTCTAGCCTAAAAAATAAAAATGAAATAATTTTAGGGGAAAAGTATTGGCATATTTAGGGCCAAAATCTTAGTGTCACTACTTTTTTTACCACTCTATGATCACTAATATTTTGATTAGGTGAGGTGGGATCATATTAAAAAATGTTGTAGAGAGACTTAATCTACTTAAAATAATATTAAATATGGTCTTACAAATATCTCTAATATCAAATGATATTATCACTCCTACAAACATATTAATCCAACAACATACATGTATAAAAGATGAATTGCAATTTAATTAAATAGAGTAATATTTTTAGATACTAAAACTTGGTATTAATTACTTGACAATGGAAATATTGACACACATTTACCATGCATGACTTGAGTTCATAAATAAGGTCCCAATCCACCATTATCTCATACTTACATGCTATCTTATTATTTTGACCCTTATATTCTAATGTTACACACCTATAGTAACCTCATTATTTGTTTCAAACCTACTTAATATCTTTCAAAAACATCTTTAGACCTTCAATTTAGTCCCATTGTATGTAAGTCTATTTAACAAGTTTTGGTCAGTATTTCTAGTTGATACTCACCCAATCTCATCAAAACTAACCCTCTCATAGCAATAGTTACTTGTAGAGACTAAACCTTTCCTTAGGGTTGACCCATTATTCTAATGTGTCAAAGGTGTGAGAAATTACCCAATTTGACTCATAAAAAAAGGATCTCATTTAAAATGGACTTGGCACTTATATATGATACACATCTATAAATTATTTCACATTATAAAAGTTATCCCTATTTTTATAAATCTTTAAACTATCACTAGGATTAATCACAATTCAAGTGTGAAACCCACTAAATCCAAGTCAAAGCAAGCATTGTAAGGTATCAAGCCCAAAATAATTAGTTGCATACATATAGTGAAGGAGCACATTTTTTAATCACACTAGGTGGGAGATATTTGTGTAGCTTTATTTCCATCCCCAAAATATATAATATGTGGGCAATATTCAATCATCAAATGTGGGTGATTGGGGTTAGCTAAACCCATTGCATTTTCCCATTTTTTGTAGGTTTATTGACCTCACAAGCACACCTAGAGTATCTAGGCAATGGAGGTTGATTTATAGAGCTAACCATATCATCAGGGTTTAGTATTTCAAATATAAATTATATAGAGATAAGTGTAGGTGAATATGTGGTCACAGTCCCTCATTTTTGCATAAGTCAATACCGATGATCACATGTTGATATTGACTAGCAATACTAACATAGATTGGTAGAACTAACCCTATACACATAGAGAATCATTTATAAAAATAAAAAAAACCATATACCTATTTTATCTTAACATCCACTTAAAAAATATAGTAATAGTCAAATAATCACCCATAAATGCTAATTACTCATCATTTTTTGTACTTACTATATTTATTAAAATCCACTTGTTTTATCATTATAATTAATTTTAGTATTTTACATTTAGATGTATACTTGAATACAATATATTAATATCTAGATTATTATACATTATTCTATTATACAAGGGATATTCTTGATTTCATTAATCCATATCAGGTAAAACATATTGGTCATCCCATGCACATTCATTGAACCATCCTTCCAAGATTTTATATTTTTGGTCCTAAGGTTTCCAATATCATTTCAATTTCCATTCAAAATAAATATTTATCTTAGGGTTTTAGATTACATTTCCAATTTTCACACACAAATAATATTTTCACCTTCGGCCCTAGATCTTTATTAGGATTTTCATCCTTTTAAAGTTTCAAATTTCAGCCTTTGGGTTTTATTTTGATAATTAATTTATGATTATTCCTTAATAATACTTCATTACTACACCATAGAGAACATTTTTATATAAGGTCATTCATTTTTGATTGATAAATTCTAGGGATAATTATCAATGAGCCATGACCCATATATTTCATGACTATCTACACAAGAAATGGAAGACTATGTGGACAATCTACTTTATATATCAATACAAGGATAGGAACATGTTATATATTTGTGAATTAGTTTTTAATGGGTATGAAAGTACATTATACACCTAAATAAAAATAAATGTGTATTTGGAATATCTTCGAAGAGATTATTGGGATAAATCATATCTCAATTAGGCATTGAAATAGATCCCAAAAAGTTCAAACCTATTTTAAACATGCCTCCACTAAAAGGACTAACACAATATGATCATTACAAAGAAACTCTAAGAAATAAGA
The DNA here is from genome assembly GCA_037957365.1 of Torreya grandis. Taxonomy (NCBI): domain Eukaryota; kingdom Viridiplantae; phylum Streptophyta; class Pinopsida; order Cupressales; family Taxaceae; genus Torreya; species Torreya grandis. The sequence goes on from JARHVA010009692.1 coordinate 236,468, forward strand.
CATTTTGAGGCCCAACTAGTTGATAAGATGCAACCCTTTACATGATTACTCAATAAAGATTAAAAATTTGAAAGGGATGAAAAATGTTAATAGAGTTTTGATGTATTTAAATAATATATACTTAATCCACCTATTCACATGCCTCCAACACTAGACATACCTTTATTGTTATACATCTTAGCTACAAATCATGCCTTAGAGGATTTATTGGCACAATATGATGAAAATAAAATAGAGTGTGCCATGAATTAAATTCATTTTACACTTTTTGATTATGAGATAAATTATAATACTATGGAAAATATATGCTTAAATATATTTTTTTTTGAAAAACATATACAACACTACATGCTCAACAACAAGACATAGGTTATCAAAAAGTTGGATCCACTCAAATTTATTATATCAAAGACATAATTATTAAGACACAACTAAATAGATGATGTTGCTCATGTAATTTTATCTAAAATCCATATCTCAAAAATAATTTAAAGGAAAATTTATTGCAAACCAACTAGCTACAACTCCATTGATAGACACACTTCCAATTAATGATGATTTTTGGGACAATTTACTTCATACCTGTTAGCTTTTTAGTCGCCCTTATACAATTTTTAATGTAATCTCCTTAAGTAAGAGTCAATTTATTATTTCCCCTTGTTGATCATACCTTTGTTCATTAAGTTGAATCTTTATTTAAGAAAGTTCATATGCCTATCATTTCATGTATGTGAAATTTTTAAAAGAATTGAACCTTTGAACTTGAACCTTTCTCAGAGGTCAAAAGTTCAATAAGTTTAATGGTTCAATGGTTCAACAATTCAATACTCGATGTTTTGTAAAGATTCATGTTCAATCAGTTCCCTTGTATAAATTAAATTACCACTTGAACCTACATAGCAAAGTTTAATGGTTCAATGGTTCAATATTTATCAAAGCAAACTGTTTGTTCCTTTGTATTTAAATTATGTCTTTGAACCTTCTAGTGAAACTTGAACCCTTTCTCAGAGTTAAATGATTCAACAATTCAATATCTTAAAGTTTAAAGAGTTCAATGGTTCAATGTTTCAAACTTCAAAATTTTCTAGAAAATTAATGTGACTATTGGTCAGTATGTATATTTTATTTCGTATCATTGAACCCCGAAATTGAACCACAATTTTCAAAAGTTCAATGGTTCAACATCTATACTCTCATCTCACCCTGAGGATTTATCTAAATTAAAATTAGTGGGAGATATAGAGGAGAATATATTTGAAACTCATTATAAGGTGGAAAATTTTGAATTTTCACGAGGTTATAGATAATCATTACTCATCAGAATCACACGTAAAATATGCTTACCATTAATGCATATATCAGAATGCGTGTCTTGTCAAGCATGTTTATCACGTATTATTTTGATTTAATTATTTGATCTTGATTAATATCTATATCAAGAAATAATAATTCAAATTTAGAAAACAAGCATACTAGGCGATATAAAGGAGAACAACACAGCTGGTATAAGATATTCGATTGCTTGAACTCATAGTGATTTCAAATAAATTTAAGGTGAGTTTCACTCTTACTATAAGCTGGTTCCTTTACTTGGTTGGAAAGAAGGATCCTTTTGAATTTATGATATTATTTAAAAAAAATAAATCCAAAACTTTCTCTTTTCATTATATTCTCTGACCTAAAGCCATGAAATCCACTTGTCTTAATTACAAGCATGGCCCTCGTCTCATATGTTCTCCACCTAAAATTGGGGATACTTCTCTAGTCCAATATGATTTGGAAGATTTTAAGGAAAGGGATAGAAATCCTGTGTCAAATCCTATGATGCAGAAGATTGTGTAAAGTGGTTTATTTGAAGCTGCAACTTTTCTCATGGCTATCCAATACCCTAAATTAGTCCTTGAATGCATGAAAAGATATGAACCTCATAATAGATGTATCAGGACTGTAGATAGCAATTTTTTATTGCATATTAACAAACAAACCTTAATGTCTATAATGAGAATTCCTCCCAAGGAACCATACTTTGACCTTAGTATTACTTCTTCATATGGTTATATTTCATTAAAGAAAGAAATTTACAAGAGTGTGACTGCTAGGAATTAGCTCTTAAAATTAAAAAAAGGAGGTTCAAGACTACCCAAAACATTAACAAGAAATCATATGATTCCAGAAGTAAAATATATTATATTATTACTACACAGGATAAAGAATAATGCTCATGCATATTATTGGGAGGATTGGATGTACTTTTTCACATAGGTGATTCTCTAAGGACAGCAATATTTGGATTGGGCAGAAATTGTAGCTGAAAGTTTGCATATAGGTTTAAGTAATTATTTGGGAAATATAGAGTTTTATATGTCTTCGTACCTCCTCTATTGCCTAGCTTCTATGAGACAATGGGTAGGGTTACTTCATGCACTCTTAGCTGAAGACAATAAAATTTATGATTATTACTCACAGTTAAAAATGCATAACTGCTATGAGGATTACAAGAGGGTCAATGATGTTTTTACTGGGAAAATGACTTTTGAATTGTCAAACAACATTAATAAAAGGTTGTCTAATGAAGCTATGTAGCTAATTAATATTTATGGTAGTTTATTCATTCAATTTTCTAGGTTCACATATCTTAGAGTTTGGGGTTTTGACGGTGAACCTTTGAGGTTACCAAGGTATGTTCTGGACTGATTTGTGTTAATAAATTTTTTTAGGCAATTAGCACATGTAGATAAAAAATTCCAAATGAAGAATAAATTTGGTATATCTTTTTCTATTGAACTTGGATGTTATTCATGCAAAACAACATCTGATGCTTTAAATTTAGAATTGGATCTTAAGAAATTCAATTTTCAATACTTTAGAGCCAAACCACAATTTGAGAGCAAAGGTTTTTCTAGAGATAACTTGGATCTTGGAAAAGGGTTTTCACATATTCCTTAATCAAAGGATTATTGGGAGGATTGTTTAGATGAATTTGAAGTTAGAAGAAGACTATGGTCTAGGTTCTCCCTTGGGAAGATAATTACCGTTAAATTAAACATGGACATTTCTAGAATTATTGATAATGATGAACAGGTGTTTGATCCTCAATTTGAACAGATAAAATAATCATCTATTCTAGAAATTGACTGGGATAAAAGTGAAAAAGATAGAATTGAAGTTAAGACTCTCTCAGTAATAAGGAGAACTAAAAAATGGCTAAGAGAGCAAAAACTAAGAGGAACTCAAAACATAGTCTCCCAAAAATGTATGGTAATAATTGAATCTCCGTTCCCAATAAGCTCATATAACTAGCCTATTGCTATCTATGATGTAGGTACTTCTAAGTCAAAAAATGAAAGGGATCCTATCATCAAAGAATCTGAGAAAGCCCTTGTAACTACTTTGCCTCCTCGTGGCACTAGGTCAAGGACTCAAAGCAAGAAGAAGAATCAGATTTCTAAAAAAGTGATTGTGGATTTAAATTTTGAAGAGGATTAAAAAAATCCAAAGGTGATAAATAATTTGATTCGCCAATGATGGAAGATGTCAGTACAGATCAACATACAATGATTCCTTCTAATTTTGCTGAATTGATGATTGTTTCAACTATGTCTTCTGATCAACTGAATCTTGATAAAGAAACATTAGCCTCTACACCTAAATGGATAGAAAGTTTAATCAATCATAAAAGGAAAGTAGTTCCATTTTGTTTACCCTTAGAGGATATGGTGCACAAGTGTTTAGGGAACACTCCTAAATCCAAAAAATTAAAAACAACATCCAGGGTAGATGTTGACCCAAACATAGGGAACTAGAATGCGGAAGTTGTCTAGCCAAAAACCAATGAAGAAGTTTAAGATCCTACTGTTTAAGATTTTACAGTTGAAAAGGTAGACCTTAGGACTGCATCACGTGTCATATATGTGCATCATCTAGAAGTGTCTACTAAAAGGATAGTCAGTAGAACTTGGAAGGATGAAAATGATAAAAGGGAGTTAAAATAGACTATGCGGTCAATGGCAGAGTACATTAACACCATTCATAGTCTATATCCACAACTAATTACCCAAATGCCCCTATATTTTGACCCAAAATCCCCTGTCCATCAAAGGATGCTAGACCAGATACATAGAGGTAAAATGATTACCATAATATTTTATAGTTGGTTAGATGGTATCATCCTGAAAGGTACATAATACATTCATAAATTAAATAATATATATGATCTAACCATGATTAATATTGAAGATTTGAAGACTTAAAATGCTTTGTGGATAAAAGACGAAGGAAAATGGATGAGCGTAATGAACTAGATTGATGAGGTGCAAAAATATGGGATAAAAAAAAATTATCATAAAAGAACTTGATAGGACTGGATGAAGATATATTATATGAAAGTAAGAAAAATGTTGAATCGAGAAATTTAGTATCTAGACAAGGATGATTGGAAATCAAAAAACTGATCATGGAAATAACTGAATTCATTCATTCATTATAGCATGATCTATAGAATATTTATATCAAATATATAAAATATGATGGAAAACCAGTAAAAGACATCAATTTTGTGATTCAGTCCTTTAGGGAAAAGATCAAAATTATTAAAGAAAGTGATAGCTTATCAACTGAAAACTTCTCTCAAATCTTAAAGGTAGAGTCACTTCTTTGTCGTTGTATTGACATACTCCCAGAACATGCAAAGAAGATGGAAAAAATTTAGAGGAAAGAAAACATCTAGAAAGCAAGGATAAAAAATGTAAGCATACCTAATCTTTCAAAAGTTTAGGAGTTCATTACAACATTTAAGGAATGGAAATATCAACATGTCTACCCTAATGAACATAATAAATCTAGAGATCCTAGTCTATCACTTCAATAATGATTTTACTTATAAGTCTCTTTTATTCAGTTACTTTTCTATTTGAAACTTAATCTTTATTGAATTTATAAAAACTAAATCCCGTATGGGTCAGAGTTACTTTAACTCTAGTTTAGTTTAAAATATGGTTGAGTTAAGGCAATGATATATATTTTTTTAGGGGATATAAAATAAAGGATAGAGAAGAAAAGGAGTGAGAAATTTTCTAAACTGGACCACTATTATTTACAATATATGTGATGTTTGTCTAAAGGTTTTTCATCTGTGAATGAAAAAAAGAATTAATTACCACATACTTAGATTTGTGCATTTAAGTATTTGAAATTGTGTTTTTTGTGTGAAACCTTCTTTCATATAGTAATTAATATTCCATTAGACAATCAATTATGTGTGTTTTATCATTTATTGGTTCAGCATATATACATTTATCTATTTAATTATTATTGAAAATAGAATTTGTGTATTCTATTACCTATTATTGTTATAAAATCTCGCATTCATAACATAATGATGTATGGATGTTAGTCTGCCTTTAAGCACTTTCTAGTTAAAAGTGTATCTGAATGTTTAAATTCATTGAAAATCTTAAAGGGAGTTGTACCTTAATTCAGAGGGGAACTAATCTTGATAGTTCACCCATTTGTTGATTAACTTATTTGTTCCTGAGAGAAGAGTATGGAGTTAAAATAAAATATTTTTATATAAGGACAAATCTATTAACCAATAGTTTTTTGGAGATTCCACTGGGGAATGAAATTGATTTGGTCACCTTAATATGGGGCAACAATGGTGCTTCCTCATAAAAATATAATTCCTATTTTAAAACCTAATCTTGGTTTTCAAGATGAATAGAAAGATATAATTAGCCAATTAAATACTCTTGCTTGGTGTTCTCGTTAGAATATTGATGATTATAGATTGGCAAGTAGAATATTAGAAAAAGAAGAAGAATTGGCTGATAATATAAGATTTTTGTTACTCAGGAAAAGAAGACAAGAAAAAAATGTTGCAAGGAATTAAACCCCTTGAAATGCAAAAATATTAAGAGCAACATAGAATTTATTAATTATAATATCATAAGCTAGATCCCAAAAGATACACAAGCTCTTTAAGAAGTGAAGGAATTGAAGATTCTACTTTTCAAACATTGCAAAGCCTAAATTTTCCTTATATTCCTACCCATGTTATAAAGGCTAAAAGTAGACCTCCTAGCCCTCCAAAACCCTCTACATCCTCTATCTATCAAGCCTTAACCCTTTCTGGTACTATCTTTCCTTCTGCCATAATTTTTCTTCCAATGGCCCAACCTTAGAGAGCAGCCATAGGACCTCTTAATTTAGGGGCCAACCTTAATCCTTTGCCTAAAAATGCAAGGGAAAATTTACCCAAATTTAATGGAGATGGAAGACAATCACCAAAGGAACATTTAAGTGTTTTTACAGTAGCATGTGGTGTGTTAGGCATACAACATCAAAATGTAGCCATAAGGCTTTTTGTACAAACTTTAACTGATATTGAAGCACAATGGTTTTTTCATCTAACTGATTCTTCAATCACAAACTAGAATGATATGAAAAATGCATTTGAAAATAGGTTCAAAAGCACAGAAGATGAACATTCCCTTCTTGCTCAATTTACTCAGCTCAAGAAAGAAATACATGAACCCATGAGGGAATTTATAGCCAAATTCCATAGGGTTGTGCACAAAATTATTACTACTAAAAGGCCAACTACTGAGGATCAAAAAATGCTTCTTTATTAATTATATGCCTCCTGATATAAGTTTTTATCTTAGAAGAGGTGTAATTGTCTATTTAATAGGTGCACAATCATTGGCAATTGAGTTGTAAGATGATCTTATTATGGATAGAAAATGGAAATAAGAAGTCCAAGTACCTGATGCTCATCCCTCATATTCTGTGGATCCTATACTTCAAAGGATATTCAATGATATGATTGATTTAAAAAGACAATTACCTAAGACTGGAACTACTTTCCAACAACCATATCAAGATATTGGTAGGAGAAATCAACAAGCAAATGCTAGTAAGACATTACACTTACATCAACACAACCAAGATTGACTATTGATGCCCCTCCTAGAAGAAATAACATGTGTGACTTTCATTTGACTACTGATCATGATGGAAATTCTTATCCAGAAATACTTATATATACTCAAATGACTACTACTCAGGATGTCTTAGGAGAGATTACTGAAGAAGAAAGAAGCTTTGAGAGACCTGGTGACTTTAAAATACACTTCCTAGAATATGATTCAAATTAAAAAGAGGAGGTGAAATATTGGTTACTCTTGAAGATCCTTCATGTGCTGTACTTACTAGAAGTCAAAAGAACCCAAGATTTTTTAATACTCAAGAAGTGTCTGTTAAAGGTAAGGAACCTTTTACTAAAACTTCTGATGCTAAGACATAAGAAAGTAAGTCATTGCATAGAAATTATTGTGAGACTTATTTTGATATTTTAGATTTTTGTAAGTCTACAAAAATTCAAATATACCCTACTGAATACCTTAGGGTAAAACCCAAAGAATGTGATAAATTGGTTAAATATGTTAAAAATGACCCTACACAAGTTGAACCTGAAAATCAGTTAAATGTTAATACTGAATCTCCTATTTCCCAATTATTTAATTCTCTACCTGAATCACCCAATCATACTTCTAGAATGACCCTCAATTCATCTGATAATACTCCTTATACTGCTAATATGAAACCCAACCCATTTTATCTTTCTTTATACATAAATGGTCATAAACTCATTAATTGTATCATAGACTTAGGTGCTTCTGATAATATAATGCCTTCTTCTGTAGCTAAAGCTTTAGGCATATCCCTTAAAAAAACATTTGGTAGATGTTTCTCCATGGATGGCAAACATATTTTTTTGCTCAAACAAATTAAAGATGCACGAGTTGCTCTTGCAGCCTATCCTGATAAAAAGGTGAAGTTGACTATCTTGGTAGCAGATATCCCTGCTAGTTATGGGATGTTGTTGAGTAGAACTTTTTGAAAATATTTGGGAGAGAAGATTAAATTAGATTGATTAGAAGCTATAATTATAGTGGGAAAACAAAAAGTTAAGCTAGAACCTGAACCTAAATATAAGTTTACAGTATATCCTTCTGATGATCTGAAGTCTCAGATTCTATTTAAAGATTGTGAATTTGGTAACTATTTTCTCTCCTCTAAAGATTTAAAAGAAGATTTTGTCCCAAAGTCTATTCATTTAGATGATCTATGGACCATGGAATTTGACAGCAGTTGTGCTACCACTAGTTCAGGAGCAGGAGTTGTGTTGATCTCACCTGAAGGTAAAAAATTTCCTTACTCTTTCAAACTTGAATTTAAAAACACTAATAATACTGTAGAATATAAAGCTTTATTGCTTGGGTTAAATGAAGCTAAAGGAAAAGGTACAAAAATACTCAAGGCAAAAGGAGATGCTAAATTAATTGTCAAACAAGTGAGAGGCATTTTCTTAGTTAAAAATGATAGATTAAGACATTACAAAAATAGATTTTGGGATGAGATAGAATGTTTTGATGAATTTTCTATTGAGGTAATTCCTAGAGACTAGAAAACTCAAGCAAATTCTTTAGCAGTATCAGCTTCTCCTCTTCTCCCACACCCTAATTTTGAAAAGGATTCATATAGAATAGAACTAATCTATCATCCTAATGTCCTGGATAATGCTAAAAATTGGCAAGTTTTTGAGAATAATAAATAGATCAAAATTGTTTTGGAGGTTGTTGATATGTTCTTGGGGACTTATTTTGAAGGTTCTGAAATAGAATGTAAAGAATTTAGTCCTAATCTAGGGATCAATTAAAAGGAAACAAAATCTGTAAAGGATTGGTCTCTCTAAAACATTTGTTCACTAGACAAGATGTATATACTAAAAGCAAGCTTGTCTAGAATCCTAACAAAATAGAGGATTATGAGAAAATCAACATTGGAAGTGAAAATGACCCCAGATGGATCTCCATTGGTAAGTGTTGTTCACTAGAGGGTAAAAATGAATTAATTAATATATTGATTAAGTATAATGATGTCTTTTCTTGGTGCTATGATGACCTTAAATATTTTAGATGTAGACAGTTTCAACATCATATCCCTTTGAAAGCAAATGCAACTCTATTCATGTAAAAATTGAGAAATTATAACCCAAAAGTTGCTGAGGCTATCTTTAAAGAGATTGATAAGATGTTAAAGTCTAGGATAATTTATCCAATTCTTCACTCTACCTATCTGGCAAACATTGTTCTAGTGCACAAAACGAATGGAGAAATAAGAATTTATGTTGACTTCAAGAATTTGAATCAAGCTAGTTTTAAAGATAATTATCCTTTGCCTATAATGGATCACATCTTGAAAACTATTGGAAGGTCAAAAATGATGTCTATGTTAGATGGGTTCTTAGGTTATAATTAGATAAGTGTAGCTACAGTTAACCAACATAAAACTACTTTCGCTACACCTCGAGGAACTTTTGCTTATAACTGTATGCCTTTTGGTCCGATTCATGCTGGTGAAACTTTTCAATGGGTGATGAATTCATCCTTTAAAGATTTGAAAGATAGAATTATTTTTATTTATCTTGATGATTTGACTATTTTCTCTAGAAAAAAAGATCATCTGAAGGATCTGAAGATCATCTTTTAAAGATGCCTTAGTCATGGGATATATCTTAATCTTAATAAGTTAGTTTTCTATGTTATAGAAGGGAAATTATTAGGACACTTAGTTTTAAAGAGTGGAATCAAAATTTACTTATAAAGAGTTAGAGCAATACAACAATTAAGTCTTTCTTCTAATAGGATTGGAGTTAAGCTTTCTTTGGTCAAATTAATTTTCTCAGAAGGTTCATTCCTGATTTTGCTAAGATTAAAAAAAATATTATGGGGATGATGAGTGAAAAACAAGAATTAAAATGGAATGAAGCTACTAAAAAAACATTTAAAGATATTAAAGAAGCAATTACATAAACACCTACTTTGGTAAATCCTGATTTCCATATTTTTTTTGTTATTTACTATTATGCTTCAGAACATACCATGTCTGGCATCTTGTTATAGAAAAATGAAGTAAATGTAGAAGCCCCAATAGCTTTATGAGTGTTCCTCTCAAGAAGCATGAACTTAAATATTATTTTGCTAAGAAACAAGCTTTTGCTATAGTAAAGGCTATCAAACAATTTAGATATTATATGCTTCATTCTCATTTAGTTATATTTATTCCTAGTTTAGCTGTGAAAAGCATTCTGACTCAGCAAGAGGTTGGGATGAATAATAGAGCAACATGGGTTGCTAAAATTCAAGAATACGAACTAGAGATTAAGCCAACCAAATTAATTAGAGGTCAAAGTTTGTGCAAATTGTTAGCTAGAAGTAAATAAGAAGAAGAAGAACTTCCTACTATCCCATTGGGGAGCTTACAAGATCCTTGGTTCCTAAATGTGGCACACTATCTTACTTAAGGAGACTATCCCAGTCATTTATCCTTGAAGGAGAAGAGGAATCTGAAGTTAAAATCAGCAAAATATGTGATATGGGGTGATGCCCTATGTAAAAAGGGACTAGATGGAACCTTTTTGAGATGTGTAGATAAGGAATAACAATGCAAACTATTGGAAGTTTTTCATAATGAAGTCAATGGTAGACATTTATCCTCATTAGTCATAGCTTTCAAAATTCTTAGAAATTATTATTATTGGCTAGGTATGTTCAAAGATGAATATAAATGGGTGGCTAAATGTGAAAAATGCAAATTGTTATCAAGAAGACCACAATTTGCAACACTACCTCTAAGACTTATCATTATTGAAGAACCTTTCAAATAATGGAGATTAGACTTCATTGGTCCTCTTTCACCTCCTTTAAGTGTTGGTCATACACACATTCTAACAACAACTGATTATTTTATGAAATGGGTTGAAGCAATCCCTGTGAAGAGAACTACTTCAGAAGTGGTATGTGATTTTCTCAAAGAAAATATACTAGTACATTTTGGTGTTCCTTAGAAGATTGTGGTAGATAATGCTACCAATTTTTATTCAATGGAGCTTACTTCATTCTGCTATGAACATAGTATCTCTCTTTCTCACTCATCAGATTATTACCCTCAAGGGAATGGACAAACAAAGTCTAGTAATAAAAATTTGATATCCATCATGAAGAAATTGGTAAATGATAACCCTAGATATTGGCATAAGAGATTATACGAAGCACTTTGGGCTGATAGGGTAACCCCAAAAAGAGCAATATGAATGGCACCTTTTGAGCTAGTTTATGGAAGAGAAGCATAACTATCATTACCTCTAGAATTATCTGTAGCTAGATTACAAAATGTTATTGAAGATCAATATTTTCAAGATTCTTTAGAAAAAAGAGTTATGTATTTAACTAAGATTGAAGAGGAAAGGAGTAAATTGGTTGATCATATTACTACTCATCAAAATAGAGTTAAAAAGATTTTTTATCAGAAAACTAAACCTAAAAAGTTCATGGAAGGAGATCAAGTATTGCTATGGGATAGAAAGAGAGAACCTAAAGGAGCACATGGTAAATTTGATTCATTTTGGAAAGGGCCTTTAAAAATTCATCAGGTACTTGGTCTTAATTATTTTAAATTAGAATATTTGGATGGAGCTATTTTACCCATATCTTATAATGGACAGGATCTCAAGTTGTATCGACTATGAAACAAGTATCCCCTATTTTGTACATAGCCTTTTCTTTTGTTTTTGCATTTCTTGTTTTCCTTTCCCATTTTTGGTTTTTCTTTCTCCTTTTTCTTCCATTTTTGTGTCCCCAGTCTACGTAGCCAGAGTTTTTGAGTTCTCTGCATTTTGCTATAAAATGCAGTCCCCAGTCAGAGCCAATGTTAGCTTTTGAGTCACCTTATATAATTTTTCATGTACTCTCCTTAAGCAATAGTAAAATTATTATTTCCCCTTATTGGTCATACCTTTTTTCATTAAAATGACTCTTTATTTAAGAAATTTCATCTGCCTATCAATTCTTGTATGTGAAATTTTTAAAAGAATTGAACCTTTGAGCTTGAACCTTTCTTAGAGTTCATAAGTTCAATAAGTTCAATGGTTCAATAGTTCAATAATTCAATAATTGATGTTTTTAAAAGAGTCATGTTCACTTAGTTCCCTTGTATAAATTAAAGTACCACTTGAACCTATCACTTGAACCTATCACTTGAACCTACATAGCAAAGTTTAATGGTTCAATGGTTCAATATTTCTCAAAGTGAACTGTTTGTTCCTTTGTATTTCAATTATGTCTTTGAACCTTCTGGTTGAACTTGAACCCTTTCTCACAGTTCAATGGTTCAATGGTTTAGTATCTTATAGTACAAAGAGTTTAATGGTTTAGTGTTTCAAACTTCAAAAGTTTTTGGAAAATTCATGTGACTATTGGTCAGTATGTGTATTTTATTTCATATCATTGAACCCTAAAATTGAACCAAATTTTTCAAAAGTTTAATGGTTCAAAAAATATACTCTCATCTCACCCTGAGGATTTCTCTAAGTTAAAATTAGTGGGAAATTTGGAGGAGAATATATCTAAAACTCAGTATAAGGCAATTTTTTTTGAATTTTTACGAGGTTATAGATAATCATTACTCATTAGAATCACATATAAAATATGCTTTCCATTAATGCATATGTCAGAATGCATGTCTTTTCAAGCATATTTAGCACATATTGTTTTGATTTAGTTATTAGATCTTGATTAATATCTATATCAAGAAAGAATAATTCAAATTTAGCAAACAAGCATACTGGGTGATATAGAGGAAAACAACACAGGTGGTATAAGATATTTGATTGCTTGATATCATAGTGATTTCAGATAAATTTAAGGTGAGTTTCACTCTTACTATATGTTTTTTACTTTACTTGGTTAGAAAAAAGGATCCTTTTGAATTTACAACATTATGTAAAAAAAGAAAAAGAAATTCAAAACATTCTCTTTTCATTATATTCTCCGACCTGAAGCCATGAAATCCATTTGTCTTGGTTACGAGCATGGCCTTAGTCTCATATGTTCTCCACCTAAAATTAGGGACACTTCTCTAGTACAATATGAATTGGAAGATATTAAGGAAAGGGCTAAAAATCATGTGTCAAATCCTATGATGTAGAAGATTGTAGAAAGTGGTTTAGTTGAAGATATGGCTTTTTCCATGGCTATACAATGCCCCAAAGTAGTCCTTGAATGCATGAATAGTTATGAACCTCAGAATAGATGCATCAAGACTGTAGATGGCAATGTTTTACTACATATTAATAGCCAAACCCTAATGTTTGTAATGAGAATTCCTCCCAAGGAACCATACTCTAACCTCAGTATTACTTTTTCATATGGTTATTTTTCCTTAAATAAATCAATTTACAAGAGTGTGATTTCTAAGAATTGGGTCTTAAAATTACAAAAAGGAGGTTCAAGACTAGCCAGACAATTAACAAGAAATCATATGATTCTAGAAGTACATGATATTATAGTATTACTACACTGGATAAAAGGCAATGCTCATGCATATTATTAGGAGGATTGGATGTAATTTTTCATACTGATTCTCCAAGGAGATCAATATTTGGATTGGGTGGAAATTATAGTTGAAAGTTTGCATCTATGTTTAAGTAATTGCTTGGGAAATAGAGAGTTTTATATGTCTTCGTACCTCCTCTATTGCATGGCTTCTATGAGATAATGGGTAAGATTACTTCATGCACCCTTAATTGAAGACAATAAAATTTATGATTATTACTCATAGTTACAAATGCATAATTGCTATGAGGATTATAAGAGGGTCAATGATGTTTTTACTAAGAAAATGACTTTTGAATTATCAAACAACATAAATAAAAGGTTGTCTGATGAAGTTATCAAGCTAATTAATATTTATAGTAGTTTTTTCATTCAATTTTCCAAGTTCACTTATATCAGAGTTGGGGGTTTTGACAGTGAACCTTTGAGGTTATCGAGGTATGTTCTTTATCAATTTGTGTTAATAGAAATCTATAAGCAATTAACACATTTAGATAAAAAATTCCCAATGAAGAATAAATCTGGTATATCTTTTCCTATTTAAATTGGACATTATTCATGCAAAACAACATCTGATGCTATGAATTTAGAATTGGATCCTAATAAATTCAATTTTCAATACTTCACAACCAGACCACAATTTGATAGCAATGGTTTTGCCAGAGATAACTTGGATCTTGGAACAATGTTTTCACATATTCCTTCATTAGAGGATTATTGGGAGGATTGTTTAGATGAATTTGAAGTTAGAAGAAGACTATGGTCTAGGTTCTCCCTTGGGCAGATAATTACCCTTAAATTAAACATGGACATTTCTGGAATTGTTGACAATTATGAACAGGTGATTGATCCTCAATTTGAATAGATAAAATAATAATATATTCTAGAAATTGTCTAGAAGAAAAGTGAAAAAGATATAATTAAAGTTAATACTCTCTCAGTAATAAGGAGAACTAAAAAATGGTTGAGAGAGCAAAAATTGGGAGGAGCTCAAAACATAGTCTCCCAGTAATGTATGGCAATAATTGAATCTCCATTCTCAATAAGCTCATCTAACCAGCCTATTGTTATCTATGATCTAGGTACTTCCAAGTCAAAAAATGGAAGGGATCCTATCATCAAATAATCTGATAAGGCCCTTGTAACTACTCTACCTCCTCGTGCCACTAGGTCAAGGACTCAAAGCAAGAAGAAGAATCAGATTTCTAAAAAAGTGATTATGGATTTAAATTCTAAAGAGGATTCATAAAAAGATAAAGGTGATAAAGAATATAATTCACCAATGATGAAAGAGGTTAGTAGAGATCAACAAATAATGATTCCTTCTAATTCTACTAAATTAATGATTGTTTCAAATATGTCTTTTGATCAATCGAATCTTGATAAAGAAACCTCAGCCTCTACACCTAAAAGGATGGAAATTTCAATTAGTCATAAAAGGAAAGTAGTTCCATTTTCTTTACCCTTAGAATATATGGTGAGCAAGTGTTTAGGGAAAAATCCTAAATCCAAAAACTTAAAAACAACATCTAGGGTAGATGTTGACCGAAACATAGGGAACTAGAATGCAAAAGTTGCCTGGCCAAAAACCAATGAAGAAGTTCAAGATCCTACTGTTTAGGATTTTACAATTGAAAATGTAGACCTTGGGACTACATCATGTGCCATAGATGTTCATCATCTAGAAGCATCCACTAAAAGGATAGTTATAAAAACTTAGAAGGATGAAAAGGATAAAAGGGAGTTAAAATAGACTGTGCGGTCAATGGCAAAGTACATTGACGCAATCCATAGTCTAGATCCATAACTAATTACACAAATGCCCCTATATTTTGACCCAAAATATCCTATTAATCAAATGATGCTAGACCAGATACATAGAGGTAAAATGATTACCATAATATTTGATAGTTGGTTGGATGGCATCATCCTAAAACGTACATAATACATTCATAAATTAAGGAATATATATGATCTAACCATGATTACTATTAAAGATTTGAAGACTCAAAATGCTTTGTTGATAAAAGATGAATGAAAATAGATGAACGTAATGAACTAGATTGATGAGGTGCAAAAATATGGGATAACAATTTTTATTAGAAAAGAACTTGACAAGACTGGATGAAGATATATTATATGCAATAAAAATGTTGAATGGACAAATTTAGTATCTAGACAAGGATGGTTGGAAATTAAAAAAATGATCAAGGAAATAACTAAATTTATTTAGTCATTATAGCATGATCTATTGAGTATTGATATCAAATATATAAAAGATGATGGAAAACTAGTAAAAGATGTCAATGATATGATTCAGTCCTTTAGGGAAAAGATCAACATTATTAAAGTGATAGCTTTTCAACTAAAAACTTCTCTCAAATCTCAAAGGTAGAGTCACTTCTTTGCCTTTGTATTGACATACTCCTAGAACATGCAAAGAAGATGGGAAAATTTTTGAGGGAAGAAAACATCTGGAAAGTAAGGATAAAACACATCAGCATACCCAATCTTTTGAAAGTTCAAGAGTTCATTACAACATTTTAGGATTGGAAATCTCAACTTGTCTACCCCACTAAACATAGTAAATTTGGATATCCTAGTATGTCACTTCAACAATGATTTTACTTACATAGTCTCTTTTATTTATTTAATTTTCTATTCAAAACTTAATCTTTATTGAATTTGTAAAAACTAAATCCCAGATGGGTCAGAGTTACTTTAACTCTGGTTTAGTTTAAAAGATGGCTGAGTTAAGGCAATGGTATATATATTTTTTGGGGATATTAAAAAAAAAGGATAGAGAAGAAAAAGAGTGAGAATATTTCTAAATTGGACCACTGTTATTTACAATATATGTGATGTTTATCTGAAAGGTTTTTCATTTGTGAATGAAAAGAAGAATTAATTACCACATACTTGGATCTGTGCATTTGAGTATTTGAAATTGGGTTTTTTATGTGAAATATTCTTTCATTTAATAATTAATATTCCACTAGACAATAAATTATGTGTGTTTTATCATTGATTAGTTCAACATATATACTTTTATCTATTTAATTATTATTGAAAATAGAATCTGTGTATTTTGTTACCTATTGCTATTATAAAATATTACATTCATAACATAATGATGTATGGATGTTAGTCTATTTTTAATCACTTTTTGGTCAAAAGTGTATCTGAATATTTAAATTCATTGAAAATCTTAAAGGGAGTTGTACCTTAATTTAGAGAGGAACTAATCTTGATAGTTCACCCATTTTTTGATTAACTTATTTTTTCTTGAGTGAAGGGTGTGGAGTTAAAATAAAATATTTTTATATAATGATAAATCAGTGGACTATGTAATTTGATGGATAAAAATGTGTTATATATGTCATATTATTTAGGTTTTTCATGGACAAATAAAATATTATAATATGAGGCATTGATACTTGGATTATGTACAACAAAAATTACAAATAAAATCACTACAAGTACATGGGGATTCTTAGATAATGATTAATAAATTTTTAAACATATACTAAACAAAGGAATACAAATTAATCATACACAAATAAATGGCACAATGATTATAGGTGCATTTTGATCCTTTTTCAATACAAAACATATCTCAGAAAGATAATCACCATGTTGATGCCATGGCTAGCATAGATTCAACGTTTACCATCAACATCAATGATGATCACACAATTTTTACTATCCAATATCTACAACATTCATCAATATCTATATCATAAGTAAAGTCTCTTGAGGTCCTAGTAGTTACTCATAATGTAATAAATTTATAATGGTACACTAATGTATATATATTTTTATAAATATATTATATCCCAAAAATTCTACATGCAATCATAAATGGAAACTACTAAGGGAGGCATTGATTTATGTTCTTATTGGAAGATTTATATTCAAATTATTATTTCAAAGAAAAATATTTCAGTGCCTTAGCTATGATGAAGATAAAATTAACTTACTGAAAGTATATGATAGTGAATGTGGAGGTCATTTTAGTGAAAACCAATGTCTTATAGACTCTTGAGACAAGGGTATTATTGGCCTACAATGAAATAATAATTCCAATACCATGCTAAGATATGTCTATAATTTCAGTATGATAGTAATATAAATCATACTCCATCACAAAAAAATATAACATATTGTTTCACCATTATTATTCTCTCTTTCGGGCTTTGACTTGATTGGAAAGATATATCCAAAATCATTAGAGGGAAAAAATTCAATTTCACAACTATAGAGTACTTTAAAAAATGGGTATAAGCCATATCATTACCATCAACTATAGGATAAGATATATTTAAAATATTAATGACAAATATTATTTCATGATATAGATTACCATCTACCATTATCACAGATAATGGATCCCCATTCAAAAATAAAATAGTTAAGATATTTTGTGCTAAATATAAGATCCATCTCACATTCTATACACCATATTATCCATAATAAAATGGATAGGAAGAAGTAAAAAATAAAACACTCAAAAATATATTAAACAAAATAGTCATCAAGAATGGTGAAGAGTAGAAAAAATAGATTATGTATGTACTTTGGATATATTGAACAAGTGTAAATATGAAAAGGTTACACCTTACTCTCTTGATTATGGAACAAAATCAATATGATATTTATAGCTCAAGATACCATATCTACATGTTTATTTGAAATATATCATCAAATATAATGAATATCAAGATAAAGAATTAAATAAATTAAAAATATTGGATGAAAGGCACACATACTATATTTAACATCTCAAAGTCTACCAAAATCATATCAAGAGAGAATATGGCAAGAAATTTTGCAACCATGAATTTCAAGTTGTAGACTTAGTATTAAAAGAGATTCATAAGAATAGTAATACAAATAAAGATAAAAATTGAAAATTTAAGCCTAATTGGTTGGGACCATTTGTGGTTATAGATAAGGTAGGTTGGGGCCATTTTTGGTTATAAATAATGTAGGTACATGAGCTATTAGTTAGCTACAATAGAAGGGAAACCAGTGACCAACCCTATGAACATCATGCACTTTCACCAATATTATATGTAATTTCAAAAATTCTAAAAATAGAAAACATTGAAAATATTCAAAAAATCCAAAATCAAGACCTAAACATGACATGATTACTACTTTATACTATTTATATATGTTATTTATCACATGTTTGGTATATGGAATTTTATTTTCATATAGATGCATTTCATGGTATATGATTATGATGCAATCCATATGGTTACATATGGACATACAAATGTTGGTCTTTAATTTACCTATGGTCATGTCAATATTGGGGGATTCTACAAGTTTCACTATTACAGGTTATATATTTCTATGAAATTTCTACCATGTTGAGTTACATATATTGATTGCACATACCATGCTAGTTACTCATATCTTCCATAGTAATATGATGCTTTTTTACTATAATGTGACATTGATATATATGGATGGTATAGGCTAATTATAATTTGTTTTATGATCCATTTATGTTTTTACTCTATTAAATAAAAGGCTACTTTGTTATTTTCTATTGTGTGTGACCCTTTGGCATTGATTATGACATATTCATGTCCCTTGCAAGTGGCCCTTGGCCTTGTTTCATATGACATAGTTATTGTCTATTGTTTGGTCATATATATGTCCCCTTTTTATGGACCTTGGCCTTGTTTGTGGTAACATATTTATATCCCTTTTATACAACCCTTGGCCTTATGCTTGACACTAAAACTTGTGCTTTCTAAGGTTTTTGAAATTTACTGGCATCATAATCTATATCACACACTTTTAATATGTAGTATTATTGAATGATCTTAATATTGTGTGAATCATTAATATATTTGTCTTAACATTACAATATTATTCCCTAATACTATGTGAATTATATATAAGTTGGTAAACATTTGATGGGAATGATACTAATTTATGTATATATACACACTTTTAGATTCATAAGGATGCATATATATATGACAATACAATTTATAGTTGAATAGAAATGGTTGTTATTTTACTTCACACTTATCAAATTTAAAATCAAGATGGGACATGAACATTATTTGTTTCATTTCAATCATGAATTTAATTCTACATTGATCAAAACTATATAATCAAACTTATGTGCATTATGGGGGCATTTACATTGTTCATTCCATTTAGATCATACTTTTTTATTTACATGGAGTGATATTGAGTGAACTGGAGTGAAAATATACAATTAAATATATAAAACATTTAAAATTTTTGTTTTAATTTCTTTGCCTGATGGTTATCTCTTTTACATGTTTAGTTATCTAGGTTATTATATTTCATACTTTTCCCCACATTCATGAGGGTTGGTATGCATTGTCTTCCCAACCCAAGATTATGAATTGTTACACAAATGTGGGGCATATTCAATCCAATTCTCCATATGCTTCAACAAATATTCAATAATTTCTCCAAATGATTCAATAAGGAATCACCATCTCCCAAAAGTGGCAAGGGAAACATGGTTTTCATTGACACATGTGTAACCTTATCCTTGTTCTTTCAAATTTTAAAATATTAAATTTTAGATTAAAAATTTTAATCTATTTGCATTGACTATAGATGGTTATAGGTTTTAATATTGATTAAATTTCATAATTATATCTTCATACCAAATAAAAAATATGTTTTACACAATCATGTATATTTCACATACACCTAATATATTCATTTTTATCACATTATTAAAGTTTTATCTTAGAGTGGCTTGTCAATGAATCAATCTCCCCTAGTGAACACCTTAAAAGATGCACTAGGAATTAAGTGAGATTAGCTCATGGTTATTTGTGAGAGATGTTTGCATACTAATCTATCACACCATCATTATTATAAATATAACCTCCTCCAAGTGTCCATCTTTTTTTCCCTTTTAACTTCTTCCCATCCACATTTGATAGCTTCCCTATATCCTATAATATCAACTTGGTTAATACCATTTGTTTCATGATTTTTCTTCCCTTATATTTTATCACCAAACCTAACACAGTCCTATCTTCTTACATATTTATTATATCAGCCTAGTTGATACCAGATTATGTTAGCCAACATCTTCCAACTGTATTGTCTTACTTGATACTATCAGCTTAGAGTTTAGGGTTTACTTTTTATATTATAACCATATACATATGGGTCATATTTCATTCATAATAGGATATAACACATTCCTACAGTTTTTTATACTTGCATTCTACCCTAAGGGAGTATTTGGGAGAGTTAATGGTTTATAACCTTATCTTGGAGGTCTTATATGTTGGTGTTATTTAATCTAAATAGGATAGGTCATTTAGAGTTCCTAACTAAGGATATATATGCCTTCATCCATATATTTGAGGTATTCAACCTCCAACATCTCTTAAATTTTTTAAATTGATCTAAAAAGGGAGATTGAAGCATCAATGGGTCCACCCCAATCTAATTATTTATATCGTTATACTCTTTCCTTTACTTAGTATATTAGATGTTATTTATTATTTTTTAGATGCATTCTTATATCCTTATCCTCTTCCTTATATTGAATAAGCTTGTGTGTGTGTGTGTGTGTGTAGGGTTGCTTAGGCTTACCATTTATCACCTTAAATTGCATAAACCCCCATTTTTTAAACCATTAAAAGTACTTTATTTATAATTAACTACACATAATTTAATTTACTTTTACCCCTTTACAATCATTTACCTTTCTTGAGGTTTAGTGAGAGTTATATTCATATGCCATAGGCTTAGGATTTGGAATGCTTTCTTCTAGAATTTTTATTTGTAGGTAACCCTCTTCTATATCTACATATATCATTGATCCTTACCCAGCTATCCAAGTATACACAAACTCTATTAAACTTATTTGATTCCTAGTTTATTGAGAGGAATGGGATAGTTGTAGGTCATCTTAACTCACACATACATTATGGTAAACTTGATGTGAACCTTATCCCACTTTGGTTGGATCAGTTTCATGTTTTTTATTTTATCTTAATTCCATTGTCAAAATCATAATATATATTTTAGTCCAACTATATCAACCATATTGGTACCATTTATTAGTCTTAATGACTATATCAATTATCTTGATACCATTTCTTGTTATCCTCTAATTGTATCACCCAATCCAATACTATTTTGTGTATTTATTAAATATATCATTCACCTAGATATATATTTTTTGTGTTTGTAAATGCATCGTCCAATTTAATATAGTTATTCTTGATCATTTTTTTTCTTTGATTATATTCACCAAACCAATATCATTCTAAGTGTTTATTAATTTAATTTAATGATGTAAAATTCACTTTTTATCTGAATCATTTTTATTTTGTCTTCTTATAACTATGTAAAAAATATGGGGTATTTTGTTTTATTCCAAATAGTCATTAATTTAATTGAGTTGTTGTGTGAGGGGTACTACCCCAATATACAATCCATTACATAATGTATATTTACAATTTAGATATTGAAAGTAATAACATAAAACTAGTCCCTACTTCTAAATCAAATACAACCACAAATTGAGAAAGGAAAGAAATAAAAAATGCCTTCACTTACCAAGTGAATATTCCCTTATTGAGTATAGTTTCTCATCATTTGATAGATTTTAGTTGCTTAAAAGACTGTGCAATACTCTAGTAGAATGTATCTATTAAGAATGATTTCTTGATTGCATAGATAATAGATATTTTCCATATTTTTCAAAGATGTATATGATAAGATGCATATGTGAGAATGAAATATGAAGGGTGAATATATAAATTTATGGATGGGAGGATGAATGGTTGAGACTAAATTTATTTATTTCAAAATTTTTAGTTTGGATGGATGAAATTAATTCACTTCATCTAAGGCTTGCATGTTTTGATTTTATTTCAACTATTTTGATTGTTTTTTAAATTAAAACTTGCATCATATTAATAAAATCAATACAATACAAAAATTTGGGTGGTATGGAAGCACACCCCAAATTAAAAACACACTTGATGACCCAGGAAATGAAATACCAGCTACATCATGCTAACATTAAAAGGGAATAATATAAAAATACCAAAATTAAGTAGCTAGAGACACAAGGCCCATCGACAAAGGAGGTAGTGGAGGAGGTGTATCATAATTATTTGTTCAACCTCCCCCATGAGGAAGAGGTTTCAGTTATGGTCTATCTATGCTTTTATTTGTTATCTTCTTCTTATTCATTATGATCATGATGGGGGGAGATACCAAGACTTAATCTAGGAAATTTATCTTTATTATCCCCACCTGGTGGGTAAAACCCAACATGAATAGTATTAGGTGATGGTAACCTAAAAACCCACCAGAGGGAGAGAATCCTTGACTAGAGGAGGGGGGATAAGACCAAATGACTCTAATATCTACAATGGCCATGATTCCTATCTTGACCACATCCCCTCCATTCCTAGTCTCTACTATTCCCACTCTATTAGGGATAATCCACTATAACTCTAATGACTGTATAAGGAACATAGACCTAATGGTGAAGGAGAGAGTGGAGATGCTAGATATCCATTTCCACTTTCTTAGCTTGAACCTAGATCTGGACAATTCCATTAGAGAACATAGAGATTTAGATAGAAATAGAGAAATCTCTAGTTGATATGTCTTGTTTAAAAGTAATAACATTTATATCTTTCCATAGCATAAAAATAATTTCAATATAGAAGATATGAAAAATTTACTTGAATTTTGAAGGTAGGGCCATATAATCTCAATTAAAAATAAGGTGCCAAGAGAAAGGTTTAGGCCTATAAAGTCAAAAAAATGAATGGATCCAATTATAGGCATCTTGAGCCCTGACACAAAATTACAAAATGTGTTTAAGGGACTTAGTTTGACCATAAGTAGAACATATATGAGGATAAATCCCCATGTGAATAAATATTTCACCAATAGGGAGGTATTGATAAAGTAAACACTAATAAAAGTGGCTTACATGAGATCTATAACAACAACCAAAATAGTCATAAATATCATAGTATAAATAAAAGCTTGACTACTAAAATGCCAACACTTTTTATGCATATCCTAAGGAAGAATGGTCAGGGAGAGCCATTGATAACTAATCCAAGGTTTTTATTGAATAATGTTAATGAAAGTAGATAATTTATAGTACTTTTACCACTGAGGAGATTCTATGAGACCACTTTTGTTCAAAGCATAGTTCATCACAACCATAAAAATTTTAGAGATTGATTCATAATCATGATAATTTTACTTGAACTTAGATTTGAAGACCTCCCAAGTGAACTAATATCTGGTGTGTTTATAAAAAATATCCCTTAAAGTTTTAATTGTGTGACAATACTGCCTCATGTATTCAATCATGGGATCTTATACCAATGTATTATCATTAATAATGATAATAAGGGACCACCATAGATAAGGAAATTTTATAGATAATCCAAACCTAAATCCATCACCCTTCTAAATTAACCAAGGTTTGTTAAACTTCCAAAATTACCATATGATTTTTAAAATGAAGGTCTCAATGATATTAACATAGGTTGGGGTGAAAAATTGAGTTTTAAGTCCTATATTCATCTAAAACTTTGACCCTTGAGGAGCCCCCAAAGAGATAAAATTCTTGAGAAGAAATTTCTAGGCCTATTATCCTTTAATAACTCTAATAATACACATAACACAATGGGATGATCCTTGTTTATCTACGTTAATCAAGCCAAGGCCTCTAGCCTCTTTAGTTGGCAACAAATATCCCATGACACCTAATGAAATCATTTATTTCCTTTAGATTTGGCCCACATGAAGTCCCTTGTAATTTTTCAAGATTTTTATAGCCTAATTTTTAGGTATCCCAGTAAGAGGAGTATGACACATGAGTATCCATGATAAATTTGGAACACATTTTAAAGTTTCCATCCAAAGAGAGAGGTTTAGTAATCTATTAGGATAACATTTTCTCAACTCTAAGGATAACATAATTTCATAGGTCCATGGGAGAGGATTAAAAATTAAAATTAATGCCTAACAACTTGAACATTTCACCATGAGAACTACACTTCCATTAATAGGCATTGATCCAAGATGGAAAAGGCTCATAGATCTACCTATATTATTGATTTTTGGACCCTTGGATACTGGACACTAAAGCAAAGAAAAAATTATTTAGGCATTCCATGGCATTTTGGACCACTTATTCATCCTCTTAAAGGATAAGAAAATAATCATCATCAAAGTGGTCATTGACAAGCTAATTTTGAGCCATGGGTAGGGACATACCTCTAAAAAGCCCTCTATTAGTATAGTATTTTAAAAAGTAACCAACTCTATCAACAAAAATAACATAGAGAGAAGGATATAGAGGGCACCCCTATTTGATAGAGTGAAACAATCTTGAGCTATCAAATTGATGACCATCAATAGTGATGCAAGTAAAATCATCCTAAAAAAAGGTTCTCATAGAGAGAATGAATCTAGGGCCAAACCCTAGAGCCTAAATCATGGATAAAATAAAAGGTCCATTTAATTTTTTCATAGACCTTCTCAAAGTAAATTTTTATTAATAAAACTTTCTACGTAGAGGTACGAGTCTATTCCATGCCATCAAAGATATAAATAATGTTATCCAATATGTAATACACTCAAATAAACCTAGTTTGTTTAGATTGAAGGATTAGGGGTAGTAAATATCATATCCTAAGGGTTGGTAATTAATTAATCATTTTATAAGAAACATTTAGAATAGTAATATGTCACCAATTAGAAATGGATTTAGATCCTTAACATTAGGAATGAACTTGATGTTGCCTTTGTTGATAAGTTGACTCAGGGAGCCTCGGGAGAGATCTTATAGATAAACATAATGAAAATTAGGGTTAAAAAACTCCCATAGATATTAATATAACTCATAAGGAAACCCATCAAAATTAGGAGCTTTTTATTAAGCCATAACTATTATCACTTGATGAAACTATTTGATGGAAAGGATTTAGTCACATGAAATCTTTTAAGAGGGGGAGTTTTCAAATGGGACCACATACAAACATGTTTTGAAAGCCACATTTTAAGATTCCAAGGAAGGTCAATCTTGGAACACTTATACATAATGACTAATAAAATATTTAAGGATGTTTGGGAGGTTAGTTAAACATTCTCCAACATATTTGATAATTTTTATTTGAGTGGAGGAATTGTGGGCCCTTAACCTAATGAAAAAATCCTTGGAAACTCTACCCCCAATTTTGATCCAATGTAAGCAAGATCGCAATTGAGCCACATGATATTTATTGAGGTTAGTAAGTTTAATTTTTTGTCTAAGAGTACCCACCTAGTTTTATAAAGTGTCATCAAGAGGGATATACTCTAAAACTTGGGAAAGGTAAGTTAATTCTTTCATGATGGTAGAATTAGCCTATTTTCTGATGAAATATAATTGTTTGCAAAAAAAGTGAAGAAATGTGGTAGTGCATGAGATGGAAACTTCCCATAGAATAATCTATATAGAATCTCTAATGGAATAGGGGCCAATATTCCAATTTCTATTTGTTAGGATAAATCAAAACCTAGATCTATCCCCAAATCACATACAAGAAAAAATATGAAACAAATTAATCAAGCATTCATAAAATAAACATATACATAATATAAGACACCAAATTTAATTTCATTCACTCAAGATGGGCTACATCCACCAAACTTGTCCAATATATTATTTCAAGTAATATAAGGGAGAAACAAAAATCTTGTAACAAACCTTGTTACACCTATCTACCTTTTTTTCCCTCCTTTCCATGTATAATATTTCATTGATTCATCATAATAAATCCATCTCAACCATATACAATTTTAGGGTAAAAACACCTAAACATAACCTTTACCATCAGATATGGAAACATTTAATCAATGGCCCAAATTGACTATGAAATTACCATTTAACAAAACAATTTTAATAAAAAAATTCTACAAGGTGAACCATTAGGGATTCAAATAATGGGATCTAAAATCAGCTAAATTAACATTATAATTTTAACCTCTAATCTTGGAAGACAATCAAGCTCCATACCTAATAATCTCCCATTTAGAGACTAACTGCAGTAACTCCACTACTAATACATCCACTATACTATCTGGACTTGGACAAGTTTCTTAATTTAATTATCATCCATAAAGACCAACTAAAGCTGAAAAAATCTTCATCTTCTCTCTTGTAACTACCTTGGTCGTCATATCTTGAAGATTTTTACTAGTATGCATCTTTTCCAATTTTACTTTCGCTTCCTCTATCATAAATGAATGAAATGATATTGCAACTGAATGTGTTTTGTCTTGGAGTGAAAATATGAGTTTTTTGATAGATGGATTGCACTCTAATTGTCACTATATAGTGTACATCTTTCTTGACTATGTCCCAATTCTTCCATCAACCTCTATAACCATATTATTTCCTTACTTGCTTCTGTAGCACAAACATACTCAACCTCTATGGTTGAAAGTGCCATAACCTTCTATAAATATGATATCTAACTAACTGATGTACTACCTATTATAAATACATAGCCTATAGTACTTACTCTACCATCTAAGTCACCTACCATATCTGAATCAACATACCCCTATAATGTCACATCTGATCCACCATAACTTAACACTATATCTATGGTCCCTCTTAATTAATGAAGGATCCATTTTATTTCCTTCCAATGTTCATTTCCTAGATCACTCATGAACCTACTCACCACTCCCACTGTATGTGCAGTGTCCAGCCTCATACACATCATTGCATACATTAAACTGCCAAATACTAATGAGTACGGAATTTTAGACATCAAATTATTTTCTTCTTTTTTAGGGCATTATTCTTTTGTTAATTTAAAGTGTGCAGCCAAAGGTGTCCCAACTTATTTTTCATCTTGCATATTAAATCTTTCCAACACTTGTCTAAAGTACTCTCCCTATGATAAGTATAGCTTCTTATTCTTTCTATCTCTATTTATCCTCATACCAAGGATCTATTTAGCAGCACCTAGATCCTTCATTGAAAAGCAATCACTTAACTATTTCTTGAGTACATTAATATTGTGCATGTTGGAACCATCTACAAGCATATCACCTACATATAAAATTAAAATAATATAGCTACCATTTTCAAATCTTTTAAAATATACATAATGGTCTAAATTCCATCTAGAATAACTCTGTTCCATCATAAAACTATCACACTTAATATACCATTATCTTGGGTCTTGTTTTAGATCAGACAAGCTCTTCTTTAATTTGCACACCAAATTTTCCTTACCATTAACTTCATAACATTGTGGCTACTCCATGTATAGTTCCTCTTTCAAATCCACATGAAGGAAAGTAGTCTTCATATCTAACTATTATAAATGTAAATATTCAATATCTACTAAGCTCAAAATAGTTCTAATTGAAGTCATTTTAATAACTGAAGAAAAAATTTCATCAAAATCTAAACCTTTGTTTTGTGCAAAACTTTTAACCGCCATTCTAGCCTTAAATTTATTTTTACCTACATCCTTCTCCTTTATCATATATACCCACTTATTTTGTAAGGCTTTCTTTCCTTTGGAAAGATACACCAAATCCCATGTCTAGTTTTGCATTAGAGCATCATAATCTTCATTCATAGCTTGCTCCTTATCCTTGACATCAATTTTCACTACTTCTTCATAGCTTTCTAGCTCACCACCATCAGTAAGTAATAAATAATATAAATAAGGAGAAAAAAGATCAAGTGGTCTACTTACTCTTGAAGATATTCTAATAGGGGTTTGAGGTACCTATTTATTTTGCACATTTTGATCAAGAACCTTTGAGACATGTTTTTCTATAATGTCCTCTAATAATGTATATTCATTTTTTGATTCTTCTTGTTCTTTTCATGAAACTGGTCCCTATACATGAATTTTCATGAAACACATCTCTACTCTTGATTATTTTATTATCTTCTATATTCCACAACCGGAATCCAAAGTCATCAGTTTAATAACCAATAAATGTGCATTTTTGAGACTTAGATTCTAACTTATTCCTATGATCTTTGTCAATATAAGAAAATGCCTCACAACCAAAAACTCTTAGAAAATAATAATCTACCTTATTTCTAGTCCATGCCTTCTCTAGTATTCCACCATCTAAAGCACTCAAAGGTCCTTTATTCATTAGATAAACTATTGTAGTTATAACATCTACCCAAAATTGTAAAGGCAAACCTACATACAATCTCATGCATTTGACATGATCCATAATAGTCCTGTTCATTATTTTTGACACACCATTCTATTGTTGTGTTATTGGAACTATTTTATATCTATGAATTCAATTTTCTAAACAATAATTGTTATAAGTGTTACAACAATACTCACCTCCATTATTTGATCTGAGGCATTTTAGTTTTAAACTTGTTTCATTTTCAACTAAAGCTTTCCATTTCTTGAATGTATTAAAACCATTAGAATTAATTTTTATATATTATACCTAAACCTTATTAGTTACATCATCATAAAAGTAACATAATAATATGAACCAACAAGTGAAGATACCTGAGTTGGTCCCCATATATTCGTATGCACAAGCTCTAACTTCTGATCCTTCCTAGTTGGTTTAACCTTGAGAAGCCTCACAATTTTTTACTTCCCATATATAAAATTCTCACAAAATTCTACATCTAACTATTTTAGACCTAGTATTTTATCCTTTGCTTGTATGGTCTTCATTCCCTTTTCACTCATGTGGCCAAGTCTGTAATGCCATAAGGATACATCTTTACTTGTTGTAGCTACAACATAAGATGAATTAGCATTTTCTATAGACAAATATAAAGTGCCTACTTTTTTACCATTTTTAACCACCAAATAACCCTTTATAACCTTCCATGATTTTGCTATAAATGTGACCATACAACCCTCACTACCCAACTACCCTACAAAGATCATATTTCTTATTAATTTTGGAACATGCCTAACATCCTTCAGTACCCAAGTGTTCCCATTCTATAATTTAACATTAAAACATATTTTTCCAATAATTATTTAGGTTTCATCATCACCAAGGTAAACATTACCATAATTACCTTGAACATAATCTATAAAATAATGTCTATGATGGGTAGCATGAAAAGGAGCACCTGAATCTAAAACCCAGGATTCAAAAATATTATCCAAAAAAAGTATAAGAGCATATTTTAATACATCACCTACTAGATTTTATTCTTTATTACCTTCTTATTCATCTTTACCCAATTTTTCCTTTCGAAACCAACATTATTTCTTTATGTGTCCTGGCTTACCACAAATCCAACATTCCATCTTGCCTCTTGATTTAGATCTTACACCCACATTTGATTTTCCATAGTTTCTTGTTCCTCTATTCTTATTCCTTCCTCTATTCTTGATTGTTAATGAATTTACATATATGGATGTTTCAACTATGCTTTTCCTTTGCATTTCTTTGATTAGGATAACTCCCACTACATCTTTGAACTTTAGTTTGGCATTGTTAGACACAAATTTGCTTACTACCATTACTAAGCTATTCTATCTTTTAGGAAAGGAATAAATAATAAAAAGATCCCTAACTTCATCATCAAAGTCAATATTTATGGAATTTAACTAAATATTAATCATGTTAAGCTCATTTAAATGATCTAAGACTGAACCATTTTTTAGATATTTTCATATTAAACATTTTTTTCATCAAAAATATTTTATTTAAGGCAGAGAATTTTTCAAATAACTTGCCTAATGTGCTCATAAGACCTTCTATTGTATTTTCTTATGATATGTTGAATGCTAAGAAAGATACAAGGCACAACCGTATGGTTCCAAGGGCTTTCTAATCCAATAGTTCCTAATCTTCATTTGGCATTATCGATGGCTTCTTGGATTGCCATCCCAATGGTAAATATAGGTCTTTTTGGTAAAGGTAATCCTCCATATACATATTCTATAATCCAAAGTTTTGTCCATTAAAGTTCTCCATCTTAGATTTATTTTCATCTGCCATATCTCCCACTCAAGGTCAAACCCTTTTCTTCTTGCAATTTAAAATTATACAAAAAACCTTTGCTCTAATACCACTTATTAGGATAAAATAAAACCCAAATATATCCCCAAATCACATACAAGAGAAATTATGAAATGAATTAATCAATCATTTAAAAAATAAGCATACATATAATCAGAGAAATAAAATTTAACGTGGTTCACCCAAGATGGGCTAAATTCTCCAAACTTGTCCAGTATATTATTTTTAGTAATACAAGAGAGAAACAAAAATCCTATAATAAACCCTATTACACCTCTCTAACTTTTTTTCTTCCTCTCTGTGTACAATATTTCATTAATTCATTGCAATAAATCCATCTCAACCATATAAAATTTTAGGGTAAAAAAACCTAAACATAAACTCTACCATCAAATTTAGAAACCTTTAATCAATGGCCTGAATTGACTACACAATTACAATTTAACAAGATAATTTTAATAAAAAAATTATCTGGGGCATGCCATGAGGGATTCAAAGAATGAGATCCAAACCCAATTGAAATAACATTCAAAATTTTAACCTATAATATTGGAAGACAATTAGGCTCCACACCTAACACTATTAATATGAGAAAGAGTTTATAGATGTATGAGATGAGAGGTATTCAGGTAGAGTTAGTTATTAAAAAATTTGGTAAGAGGAACAATAAATTTCATAATAAATTGGATGGGTTGGTGGTTAGAGAGAAAGATATTTTTAATAACACACATTTATTGATGTGTGTTTCATGCACACTAAATAAAATTTTAAGTTATCCTCTAACATTTTAGTATCTTTGAATGAGGATTCACTCCAAGGCATGAGTTATAGGGTATTGGGTTTTACAAACAACCTATTGGTGGGATAGCAGTGAGTGAAGCAATTTTTTTACCATGGATGATTTTGATATGAATGAATTTGAACCTACTTGATATGGGTGGATTGATGATGGATTTAACCTAAGGTGGGTAAGACCAAAGGAAACTCAAAAAAAAGAGGGAAAGATAAGGAAAAAAATAAGGTTTGTGGACCAAACAAAATGAAACATTGCTAGGCTAACACTTTAACTATAGGTTGGATAGGTAATCAAAAACCAGTGTTTGTTATAAGTTTTTGTAAGCACACCAAAAATAAAGCATAGATAGAAGTCAAAGGGAGTAAAACAAAGTAAATTTAAGCATATATAATCAAAGGTTTCCATATTTGTAAGATTGTTTTTGCACATCTACAAGGGGGATTATGATTAACACACAAAAGGCATTCAAATTAGAAATAGTACAGTATAAATAATTCTATTGAAAATACAAATAATTCACAACTAGAAGATAAAAATAGAAAAAATACATAACTTCTTACACAATCCACATGTTTGGAGAAAAATCAATATTTTCACATCAAGACCAATTGCACAACTTTCATCAAAATTTCTTAATAATATTAATAGCCAAAATTATCCTTCCTTTAGGATAGGGAGGATATAGATATATATAAGATTAGGATGGGCACACCTTATATCTCAATCAAGTTATAAATTTACATCTATGGAAATAACATTGTATGTTAATTATCATGAAAAGCATGCATGTACAAAAGTGTTTTCCAAGAATATAATTCTTAAAAAAAAAACAATATATATATGTTCATTAAATTAGGGAGCAATAGTTCTAACATAGATGAATCATGTAAATAAATATGTATTTAAGGGGATGTTGGGTCATTTTATGATCGGAAGATGTTATTTATTTATTTAATTATTTTTATTAGTAATCAAGTTGATTAAAACTATTAGTTGGTTTCTTTGTAATGAACTTGAGTAAGATATTTACAGTCTTGCAGATGTAAAAAAGTAAATCTATGTTGAACATTAAATATATTTTTTATGATTATTTATCCCATCCCTAGCATGAATAGTGGTATCAAAGTGAAGTTGTTTATAGATGAGGATAGAAGGAAAACTTAGTTTCAGTCTGTAAAAATCATGATTTAATATAATTATAGAAATAAGAAATATTCTTAGAATTTTTTTTTTGTTATATGAGGACCAAATAAAATATGGTAGCTGGTAAAAAGCAATATAGCTAAGGTATTTTTTTTTGGTACTACCTTGACCTGTATGATGATTCTTTTACATAGTATTTTTTTTAATAAATGATTGAAATTTGATCTATTGAGATTAAATAAAAGACCTATAAGGTGTAATATAAGATAAAGAAAACAAAAACAAATCACTAAATCCTATTTTTAGCACCTATACAATGGTGGATCTAACCTAAATGGAGACCTGTATGGTGTACATTAGTTTGAAATAGATTTTTTGTGTGTTGAGAATAAAAAGAATCTAGAGTTTTGAGTTGCATTTTAAATTTATATGATGACCTTGAAGTAAGAAGAAAATAAGAAATTTATACAGCATCCTATAAGAATGATTGTTTGATGCTTTATTATCCTTCACAAAGTAGTGAGACCTATATGGCATAATAGTACAAAATAGCTCATAAATTCTCAAATCCAAATAATGGTGTAGAAGGGTTTTCTTGTATTTTTTTACTGATCATTTTATGGGCTCCAACAAAATCAAGTTCATTTGATTTCTCATACAAGTAAAAAATAAAGTGTCATACTTACATGCAAAGTAAAAGAAATTACTTGGTAAAGATTTCCATGTAATGTTCTCTTTTTTATTTTCCATCCTAAAAACAAAACTTGACTAGTTTTTATCATCTTTTTGGAGTTAAATTGATTAAATGTAATATGGATAACATGGTTTCGTTAGTCACTTGAATCAATAATGGTCAAGGGTTCAAAACCCATTAGGCTTGTATATGTTTTGGTCAAAATTTATTTTGATTTATTTTTATATAGACAAACAATTAAAAGAGGTGTAATAGGAGATATAATGGTGTAAGGTGCAATTTTTTTTTACAAATCTCAGACTCTTTGTAATCAAAATCTATTTGGTCAATCAAGGACAAACCCTGATAAATTTCTTTGTTTTTGATAGCATCATGGAAAAAATTATGATATTAATATCTAAAAATGGATGCTTAACACTGAAAATAATAAGGAATGTTCAATGAATATGGAAAACATTCCTATTTTTAATTATTTGTGAGAAATATTGGAAAAATAAATCACACTACCAACTAAAGATGCCAAATTGCTTTAGTTTTAAAAGCATGATAAACATGTCCTTGATTTGTTGAAATCATCATATTCTTCTTAGTTAATTGTCCATATTGAAGTCATTAAAGGTAATGTCTAGAAACCTTGTAAAGTGTTAAAAGATATATATGACAAACTTCCTAATTATAAGAAGATTGATCTCTTAATTTAGTTGGTTAATAACAAGTTTAGTATTGATGAATATATATATGAATATCTCTCTCACATGAAAAATTTGAAATAATAATATCTAATAACAGATGGAAAAATAGATGATGACATTTTGATTTATATAAACTTTAATGGCTTTAGTTATACATAAACCAATTTTTAAAAATGTTACAGCTTAGTGATAAGCTTAATAGTGTCACATTTAACTCTATTTATGAGTTGTTGACTCAACATGAGTGATAGTTTGCAAAGAAGAGTATGCCTAATGAATTGGCTCACTATAAAAAGAAAAAGTTCCATCATAGAGATCATCACCATGTATAGTGATAATTTAAAGGCATTCTTTGAAACACTCTCTGAGACACTTTCCACATCATTCTAGATAGTCTCCACATCATTATCATTGGCACTCTCTAGGATCTTGAAAATGTAAACATCACCATAGGAATTCTTCTCAATCCTATGGTTATTCTAATGATTCAAAATTTTATGGATATTTTCAACACAATAGAGAGACCAGATGTTTCAAATGTGGTGGTATTGGACATCTTACATATGTATGTCCTTCTAAATGACCTTGCTCTTTACATAAAAAGAAAGCTGGGGAAAATTATGTGGATCATTATAGCAGTAGATATTATAGTTATTTTAACACTTCCTCTAATCAAGAGGAATGTTATATGACCTAGGTCTATGGTCCAGATGGACCTAACAACTTATTTTGAGTGATCAGTGATTCACCTATCTTGTGCGAGCTACTAGGATCAAGACCAAGATCTATCATAGTAACATTTTTTGTCTTGTGTTCTTGATTTTAGTTTCATTTTTGGATTTATATATTATATATTCATGACATGGATCAAAAAATATTATTTTATTTTATTTCTCTCATTACATAACTTCTCACCTCTCGCCTAATAGGGAGAGAAGATATAACATTGGCTGGTTTTCAATCAGTCATCAGTGACAGTATGAGATGATAAGGGTTGATAAAAATAGTAGTGTTAAGAAAAGATCATCATGTTTTGTTAGACATTAGGGATATGTGCTATACATAATATGGGTTGGTCACTTTGATGGGCTTTTGGGTGGAGCCTTATTTTGATTGATGTAGTTGTATAAGATTTGATTATGT
Source organism: Torreya grandis (assembly GCA_037957365.1). Taxonomy (NCBI): domain Eukaryota; kingdom Viridiplantae; phylum Streptophyta; class Pinopsida; order Cupressales; family Taxaceae; genus Torreya; species Torreya grandis. Next base: position 271,445 of record JARHVA010009692.1, read on the forward strand.
TTTACTACAATATGGTATGATAATCATAGGGGATGAACATACTTTGACATATTCATTATAATTTTATTCCAAAAGTCAAAAGGCAAGCTTTTATATGGAGTGACATAAATTTTGGTCAGTATCAAGATGTACAATACCCTAGTTGTAGTTATTTCAAAAAAATTAATGACTTCAGAGTCAATGCTCTAGTGTTTTTCTTATATACTTCTTTGGATCAATGGGGGAATTTTTTGGGTCATTTTATTATCCAAAGATGTTATTTGTTTATTTAATTATTTTGGTTAGTTGTCTGGTTGGTTAAAAACCATTAGTTAGTTTTTTAAACCAAATTGAGCAATCTTTTTAAAATATTACAAATGCACAAAAATAAATCTATGTTGAACATTGAATATATATATTTTTATTATTATTTCTCCCATCCCTAGCCTGAACATGGGGAAATGATGTGGCACCAATGAAAGAACAAAATGATGGGGTAACAATGATAGAAATTGAAGTGGATTAAACTATTGTTACAATTTGAGTCATAGCTACAATATGCACTATCACTATAGATACACTACAAGTTGCCACCAATGTAGTCATAGTAGTGAGTATTAAAAGTGGCACATGCATTTTCTCTATCTACATTTACACTATTGTACATCCTAATACTAATTACCTTAATAAGGTTCCATTGGTGCCCCTACTACTAAAGTTGATTGCTTTGTCACCTCCATTTATAAATATAATGCTAATTTCCATAGATTTTATTATAATGTAACTTTATTTACTTGCTCTTAAGTGATTATTCAACATAATGTGATAGATGTATATTTTCTATGATTTTGAGCTTAGAATTCATGTTTGTGTTATTTATTTATGTGGATGAGTGGAACGTGTCTACCTATCCTTACTCTATTTGTAATTGAGCTATGGCATACTACACTTTGGTGTTTTGGCCATAGGTTAGTGGGATGATGCCATTTGGATGAATCTCAATGATTTTCTTACCCGATATGTCCATACAAAAGACTCTACAAACATCACCTATGGGTGAGTGAGATGGTGACACTTGGAAAGATCCTAATGATCTGCTTATTCAAGAGACTTATGTTCTTTACTGAGGATTTAGTTTAGTGGAATAATGTCATGTGGAAAAATTATATGAACTTGGAAGTGTTTTAGGGAAACATTTGTGTATAATAACCTATATGAGACAAAACATAGGTAAAAAACCAACTAAAATCAAAACACATCATCCTAATTACCCTTTAAATAAAAATAATAATAAGTACATAGAAAATTTGAATTGAAATAAAATCAAAGGCAAAAGATAAATCATGCATATGGCTTATTCACAACTTTGATTCCATTTTTCATTACTTCAAAACACACTAAAAGCTTTGGAATGGCCTCTAATTTATAATTTTAAAATTACACATCTTGTATTTCTAGTTTGTGAGACATTGAATTTTGATATTTAATAGTAGGTCCCTATTTGTTTTTTAAAATGGAGTGTGTATGTTAGGGAACAACAAATTGTGACTTGGAAAATACTCTTAAGTATTTGAAAACCCAAAATCTCAATAATGCATCATATAAAAACTTTATCCCTATTAAGAAAAGAATAAACAAACCAGACCTTGACAAAAGACTCTTACTTCCTCATGAAACATACTAACCCTTTCCATTCCTTAGATTTGAATGTGTGATTTTTTTGAAATTAATTTCCTCTAGTTACAAGAGTTTTAGTAGAGACATTATAAACACTATAGATTTCATTTTAATCTTAGATTTTGTAACCAAATAGTAAGAGATGCCTATGTATTGCTCTACTATTAGGTTGGCATCCATAATCTCAATAGAGATATATCTAATTACACTCTAATCATTACTCTACTACTATTCAAGTGTTCATAGCCTCTATAAATATTACTTGAATCACCTATCTTCTATCAATTTATATGATATTTTATTTAAACATAGATAAAATAAGGGCTAAAAATCACCATTGGCTGGGCATATGTATAAGAAAACATATTTTAATTAATAATTTCATGTAAGTGTATATCGATTTATATATTTATTACCTTTCATCCAATTTTTAACATATAATAGTGCAATTAATATTTGTAAATGAAAAGTATTTCTAAAATTTGCATGACTATATCAGAGTAAATCTCAAAAGTCTAGTAAACTCATTCAGTCTAAAAAAAAACCTAATTAAATCATAACACCTACCTCAATGTCAAAATATCAAGTGATATCATAATAATTCCTTATGAAAACCAATTATGTATCCTTATCAATAATCCCCTTATTTTTTGGACTAACCTAGAAAGTATAATAACTAATCTATTGAAAGTAAATACATAAAACATGAAACACTTAATCTACGAAAGTATGAAATCTAATCTATATATTAAGAAATCTAATTTACTCCTATGTCTAAATTTCCAGTTATAATCACTCAAATACATTTCAATTTAGAGTAGTTATGAATCAAAGTATCAAAATATATCCATTGATTGGAAAAATGAGGTCATTACCTTGGAGGTCCTTTAAGTGGAAGGAATTATTACCTAGGATTTTTGATACCTGATATGTCCCAATCCACAAAGGAGTGAAATTAACACATTGTCCCTTTTTCTCATTAGATTTATCCCATATAAGTACTAGGTCTAAAATCCTAAAGGCCTTGATCTTAGGCCTTTTGTCAAACCATATTTTGACAATGACTTGATGTTTGTTGAAGTTATCAGTGATTCAATTTTTATATCTTCCATTTGGACTAATTAAGTAGTTTATACTATATTCTTTCATCTTCTCCCATATACTCTTGCATAAATTAGTACATTAGTAATTTAATATTAATGGGAAAGATTGGATGTTTCCCATACACTATTAGAAATGCTGAAGCCCTAAGAGGTTACTTGTGTCTAATTTGATTTGTTTATAGTGCATATGTTAAGAAGAGATACCATTCTCCTTGTTTATCTTATGTTTATTTATTTATGACATCCATTAGATTCTTATTGGTATATCAACCACTCCATTCCCTTGTGGATAATAGTTAGAAGAGAACTTGGTGGTGATTTTATTTTTTTAGTCCCACTTAGTAAATTTAGTAGACTAGAAAGTTGGGCCATTGTCACAAACCAAATAAATTAGGGTATCAAACTTGGTTATCACATTTTCTTCCATAAATGTAATGACATCCATTTATCTACAATTATTAGTATCCATAACTTTTGTCCATCTATTATAGAACAAAATTGTGCCCTACTAAAGATTTTAAGATAATTACCCCAATAAATTCAAGGCCCCATTAGAAAAAGGGGCATCTTTCTATGACTGGTTGTAGTGGCATGGAAACAATCACTTCCATTTTTCCAAATACCTTACATTCATGGTAGGTTATAATTAAAGATAATAGCCTAGTAGTATCTCATATTTATAATTTTGTAACTTTTTTTGTTGTTAGAGGGATGTCCACTACCAATCTTATGAGGTATATTTTGTAGAATGTCTAAATAGTTTTCTCTTGAAACACACCTAAAAAATATACCCTCATATTTATTTCTATATAAGACTCCTTTCTTGATTATAAAATGATTTAATTCAATCATAAGGGCTCACCTTTTCTCTTTGTTTAGCTCAAGGGGACATGCACCTATGAATAGATAATAAATGATTTGAGCATACCATTCATCACCAGATACTTGAGTCTCATTGATTGGTTCAATTCAATTATGTGGAATAGGTTTAGTCATGAGATTGATGATTCCTTAGCCTCTAACCATCATGGATGTCATGATTTCAAGATCAAACTACTAAAGTTTGGCCATCCATTTACCTCTTCTTTCACCTAATTCACTCTATCCAAGTGTGGGCTTGACAACTGGGTTTGGGATAATCGTGTATGTCTTGTTTCTTAGAATATAATGCTTGAATTTTTTAAAAATTTGATTAATGCATACACACATATACACACACATATCATAAATTATTTAAAATATATTTACTTTAGATTGGTTCTCATGAAGGCAATGAGATGTTCATTATCATCCACCTTTTGTGTGAGTACAGTAGCTATAGTATGTTTTGAATTGGAAAAAAAAAGATATAAGTCCTTGATAAAGTTTGAGATAATCAAAACTGGAGCCTGAGTTATGGTAGTTTTTATGTCTTGAAAATATCTCTTTTAGCCTATGTTGACCACTTTATCTTGGCATCTTGCTTCAACATAACATTCAATGGATTGGTAATTTTTGTCAAAAAAGAAATAAATTTCCTTAATAAGTTAATTTTACCAAATAAAGACTTCAAATTTTTCCTATTATTAGAAGTATCAACTTGGAAATGGCCTAAACCCATTCTATATAAATAAATGTTCCATATTTAATGATTATGTGGCCTAATAATATACTTTCAATGACCTTGAAGATGATATTATTTGGATTGAGGGAGACTCAATATCTTCTACATCTATCAAATATTATTTGTAGATGATCTATATAATCAAATCTATATTTTGAATATACTATCAGGTCATCCATATAGATGATTATGCATATTCTAACAAGTCCCTAAAAGGTGAATTATATTACTCTTTGGAAATTTTCATTTACATTAATTAGGTTGAAAGGCATCCTTTTGTATGCAAAATTTGTCCACTTGATATTAAAGATAGTCTTCATTATGTCTTGTTCTTCCACTAGCACTTAGTTACAGCCTAAGAATCCATTCAGAAAAGACATCATCTTAGATCCACTAACCATTTTATTTACCTCATCTAAGGATGGTAAAGGATAATTATCCTTTTTGATGCTTGATTCAGGTTCTTAAAATCAATATAGAGCTTAATTTATTTATTCTTATTTTTGACTGACATTGGATTGGATACTTAGGTAGAATTCTTAATTGAGAAGACAATATTGACATCCAACATATTTTATACCTCTATTTGGATGGGACATTTCTATATTATATTAACTGGCCTCTATCTTTATCTAAAAGGTTTGTGTTATAGCTTTAATGGAATGGTATGTGTGATGACTCTAGGGTAAAAGAATTTTAAATCTTCATATGTCCAAGAAATCACATCTTTGAATTCTATCAATAGACTCTTCAACTTTTATTTTTCACTTTTAGTGAAACTTGGACTAATATTCAAATACTAATATTATTAGTCAGTGCCCAGATTCTCCTTGATGAAATCAAATTCAGTTGCTTTAGGTAGCTTTTGATTTTGAGCTTGTGGGTCTACATTGAAATTTTACTCTAGGGAAACCATCCATAGAGGTATTTACTTCTCCTTCAATTGTATGACACCATCCTCTCCCAAATATTCAATATGCATGGGATTAATATCCTTCTCATCTATTAACTAATATTCAAAGGTCCCAAAACTACTCATGAATTAGATAATATACTAATCATCCTCAAATACCTAGAAGTTATCCATGATGTCTGGGATAGAGGCATAAAAAACCAAATTCACATATAATTTTTACATTTTGGATTCTTAGAGTGGTTCTAGATTGGGAATTAAAATTACTAGTGACTATACCATAGGATTTTGTTCCCTTGGGATGTCTTTGATGTTGAAAGCCTCAAAGGATTTGATCAGGTCCCATAATTTATGTTTATAATTCTTCAATTAAGTGATATTGCATTGATATTTATTATTGATCTAGTTAACAACCAACTCTAAATAATCAAAGATTTGTAATTGCTTGATGTTATATTTTAACACAAATTGGAGGCCAAGGATTAGATATTCATACTCAACTTTATTATTGATGCAAGGGTATTATATCCTATAGGTAGTGAGGCACTGATTACCATATAGATCAATTAATTCTACACCAATACTTGAACCTTAATTTTATCTATCTCCATAAAAATAGAGAGTTTGTAATTAAGAATGACCTTCAAATCTTGTTCATGAAGTTCTTGGTTGGTAATAAATGTGTATACTCTTACACTTAGACATGAGAAGTAATTCTTGGTGTTGTACTTGATGATCAGTTACTTCATATTAAACTCTCTGTCTACTTATATCTGATTGGATACTTATTTATAAATATATATCCACGTACCCATTCAATGTCTTTAACTAGTCACAATTCAATAACATGCCACAAGCTAATGGAATGTTAATAACTATAATATCTATGCATTAGTATACATGTTGCTCTAATGTCAATTGGATGTTTACATTTGTAAGTTCTCTAATGCATGAGATAAAATATTTGTCCAATTATAGGACCATTTTTTTTGACTTATCTGGCATCAAACCAAGCTTCTTACACACTAATATCAGTATCACATTGGATAAAGAACCTGAGACAACCAGATAATTATGCATGTTCTTTTACAAACATTTAGATAGTTAATAGAAATAGTGGTACTTCAGCTTTGTATTCATATCCCATCACATTTTCATGGGAATATTAAAACTTATTAGATGTAGAGGATCTCCCAATTATATCCTTAATAGATAACCCCTCTATTCAGTGATCTGAACTAGTTCATGAAGGGTGATATTAGTCTTGATTTTCTTCATATCCTCAAAAATATTATACCCAATTCTACTTTACAATTATGTGCTCTATAAAAGATCATCCATATTGGGGGTTAGTAGATTATTATTGGCCTTAGAGTCTAGAGGAGTATATCATTTTTATTTGGAGGATTTGAAGTAGTGAGAAGCTACTTATTCCTAAAATTATAATTATTCCTCTAGAACTATTAGAATGCATGGATCTCATTTATATTATCCTCTAGGTCATTTCATATTACACTAGGAATGGGAAGTCATAGGTATCAAATACCATTGTTGTACTAGGGTGACTTTATGCATTGAAGGAAGATGACTCTCATTGGTTCTTAAAATTTTCATGTCTTTATATGTATTTCTAAAATATTTCAAAAGCATTACAAAAATCTATTCAATATAATTTTTGATGTTGTGTTGTATTATAAACCTATCAATAATTAGGTAGTGTTAGTTCTAAGATATTTATTTTAATCACATTGTTAGGTGGCCATTTTTCTATGTTATTTATAGGTTTATTTAAAGGCTTGTTATATCTTTAGAATCCGAAGCCCTAATTTGTATTTTGTCCATCAGTATTTCCCATTCTTTTCTACATGCTTAGTAATTCATTACTTAACTTTTGCACCATCCTTTGAATATAATATAATTAAAATTTATTAGAGTCTATAATTTCACCTTGAGTGGTATAAGTATTGATTGGTATTTAAGTATGGATTTATTATTGATGGGATGTATGAACATAGTTATTTAAAAATCGTAGGCTTTGGTTTGGTGCAACATAAGACAAGGGAAATTTCATGTGTGATTTATTTTGATTATAAGCCACAATGTTTTGGTTAGCATTTGGAATAAAATTTAACATTGGATAATTTTGGTATATATTGGGTCTATCAAGGATCTATAATTGGGGGTTTATTTTCCTGTCAATGTTTATGGATTCAACATATGTTGTTAGAAGGTTAGTTATGCCTACCACCCTATATAAGAAAACTAAGGTTGTAAGATATAAGGCATTCTTATACATCTCAGGGGTTATCATAACATTACATTTATATGCATCAATTACTTGGCTAAACATTTTTCATAATCTAACATTAAAATCTAATGGGTTCACTGGGATCTCTCCTCATACTAGAAAAATATTGGTATATAACACTAGGAATATTAACCTATCTAAAATGACCTAAAAAAGTGATTCCACACTCATCCCAAAAGGTAATTTTGTTACATCTTGATTTCACCCTATGTTTTACGAACTTAGAATCTATGGATTAATATGGTTATTATCTTATTATTATTCCTTTGATTTATGCTTTTTGACATAAATTGGTTATGGGATAGTGATATGTTGATTAGTTTACATGATGTGATAGTTGTACATTCATATTCTATACATTGTGGATGAATATTTATTATTTTTTCAACATTGGTTGATATATATGATGGGCTCAGACTAACTACCTACTTATTGAGAGGTGAATGCAAGATTGATTCTACTAAAATCATGATGAGGTAGAGTATCATCAAAGATGATGGAGTAGATGGGATGATTGGGGGGATGTCCGAGGAACTGTTAGTGACCCAAACTCACACACCATAGTAGAAGAACTTGTTAATTCTTTTATTTGATATAGTTATCTAGTTAGTATGGTTTTGATTTCTTGAGTATTTCTACAATGATCATATTTTAGTTTACGCATATCTTACAATTAATTTCAAATGATGATTTCTTTGTGATTGTTATGTTTGGGAGACATTATCACTAAGAAAACTAGCAATCTATATTATTTATTGCATATTTTAAAATATAATAAAAAGTAATGAACTAATATTTAAATAGATTCGACAATCCAAACTCATAGATATAACATTATAATGTTTGAAATATAGGTTGGGCAACTATTATTATGTTAACATTTAATATATTGTCTAGTTCGGTCAAAATTGATAATGGTGTAGGAAATAATTATTTTAAAATCTTAAATATACTTTTAATAAGTTAAAATGATAATTTACCTATGTGGACTATCTTAGT
>JARHVA010009693.1:0-117500 GCA_037957365.1 Torreya grandis
GACAATGTAAGACAAACCTTTTGAAAACCTTATTTATAGGCAGTATCAAACATACTCATTAAGTTGAGGACATGAATGTAACTTGGAGGACTAGCATGAAATGAATAGTTATATTAGGGATATTTGGATGAGAAAAATTAAAATGGTGTAAAATTTCATCCATCACTTATATATATTGAAACTATAGAATCTTTTAAGAATTTAAGTGAAAAACCTGCAAATTATGTAAATGTGGAGGTTACTTGTCTTCTTAGGCTCAAACATGCCTAATCAGAATTTTAAAAACATGTAATATTATTTTATATACCGTATTCATCCCCTAAAATTTATTTTATATATCTAACCAATCTAAAACTCTTATTTTAAAGAGACAAATTGACCCTATGGGGTTAACTAGCTATTTTTGATTGCCCCACCTTCTTAATGATTGTTCATAAAGGAGGGGATACAAATATGGAAACCATTTACATGTATTTGAATATAATTTTGACCCCTTCCTCTTTAAAAAATCTTAGACCCTGAATCTCACTATATTTTATGGAATAAACACTTAAAAATGACCTTTGTGATCTTGTGAAGAGAGCGATGGAGGTTTTGATGCAAGTTTGGTCTTTTCAAGACCTATACAAGCTAAAAACTCATATATATGACATGTTTAATACAAATATACAATTTTAATATGTTTTTACCTATAAATGGATATATATGTCCATAAAAGTGGGTGACAAGCTCTTCTTAAGCATTGAAATTCAAGAATCTGATCACATTCTAACTTTTAAATATCATATACATGTTAGAAACCTATTTTACAGGATTATACAAGAAGTATGTATCTATAGTTCACCTTTTTTGGATTTTACACATGTTGGAGTTAGTTATATGCATTTTCCTTTGCATAAAACTTTATCTTAAAGTTTATAAATGAACCTTAATTTATCCAAATGAGTGTAAAATGCTCAAAAAAAGTTGAATAAGTGGAAAATTGAATTTTAAAGGAACCTAATAACCTATGACACCTCTTGGACCCACCCTTTTTACACCATGACATGTCTAAACTAGTATAATACAAAGATAAATTGTTACCTTAATTTTGGCAAATTAACCTTAATATTTGTTGTTAAGGATTTTGAAAAAATATTTCAAAGCTATAAATGAATGTAATGGGTTATGAAAAAGGTTGATAAGACATGAAAATCAAGTTTTTTTACTATAGGTATTGACCTTTTGACCTAGGCGTCAAAATGGTCAATAATTACTATAAATTTAATCTAAAAAGGATAAATGAACACAAAATATTTGTACATGGGTGGTCTAATTTGTTTGTTGCCCTTGAAACTTCATTTTTCACCTTTATTTCATATGATAAGGGTTGAGTTTAGTCAATTTCACATTATAATTGAAACAAAAACATAAAATATGACACATTGTGGTCTATTTTCTCTCCATAATGATAAATCTTTAAATCTTGTGTCAATTACATATGAAAGTGGGCACTTTTAGTCAAATTATCTCTAGAAAGGAAACATGAACACCTAAAAATGAAACATGGTGTTCTAATGTGTCCACTGACCATATAAAGGAAAACATTACCTCTATTTTATATGTAGTGGGTTGTCTTACTATGAATTCACTATCAAAATGAAACATCAACATAGAAAAAATGTGTGTGGTGGTATTTAATATGTCCCCTAACCCTAAATTGTCAAAAAATTCCTCCATTTAATACTAAAGGGACAATGTTACTATGAATTCTCTCTAAAAAGGATACATGAATGGAAAAAATTTAGACATGGTGGTTTGATGTGTCCTCTGCCCCTAAATATTCCTCTATCTCATTGATTTTAAAAATAGGGACCCCATTTAGTCAAATTATCTATAAAAAGGAAAAAATAACACATATAAATCACATAAGGTGGTTATTTTTCTCCCCATAGCCATAAATTTTTCTTTGTTATGTTGATTTCATATGAAAGGGTCACCTTTTAGTAAAATTATCTTTATAAATATAACACGAATAGAAACAAATGACACATTGTGGACTAATATGTCCCATACATATAAATCACCAAATGTTTCCTCTATTTAATGTGAGATTGACCCAGATAATATCAATTGGCTCTGAAAGTGAAGAATCAACCAAAAAATGATAGATTTCATGTTTTTTAATATGGCCTCTAGTAATTAATTGATAAATGTTGCCTCCATTGCTTATGAAAGGGGCCTATATTAATAAGAATTATCTCTAATATGGGTACATGAACACATAAAAATACACATGATGATATAAGTCACGTGCCCCTAAATATTCCTCCATTGCATTAATTGCATGAGAGAAGGGCCATGTTTAATTAATTTTCCTCTATAAACAAGACATGAATAGACAAAAAAACACCTATGGTGGTCCATTTTCTTCCTATGGACCTAAATATTCCCCTATTTCATTGATTTCATATGAAAGGGGCCCATGTTATAAAAATAATTATTTAAAGGAAACATTAAGATGTAAAAATGACACATGGTGGTATAATTGTCCACTATTGCTAAATCATAAAAATATTACTTATATTTAAAATTAAAATGAACCCATTTCTATGAAGTCACTCTAAAAATGAAACATCAACACATAAAAACCATATGTGTGGTGGTATTTAATATTTTCCCTAGCCTTAAACAGGTAAATGTTTCTTCCATTAAATGTGAAGGAGGTATTTTTACTAAAAATATTCTATAAAACTAATACATGAACATATAAAAAATACACATGGTGGTCTAACGTGTCTTGTTGAGAAGTTTTGTCATTTATTTCAAGGTTGATGTCATTGATCTCAATGTCATATGGTAAAGATGCATGGTGAAGTGGTATGTGACAAGGAAGCCATATGAAAAGAGAGAATTTGAAAGAAACATATTGTCTCTCTATTTTGAGATAATTTTAAGACAACCTAATGAGTCTTCTAAGGTTGATGTCAAGGTTTAGTACATGATAAACATGTTTAAGTACCAATCCTTGATTACAAGGTTCTTGAGAAGCCTAGTCATAAAAAGCATAGTCATATCATGAGCATGTCCAAAATGAGCATGGAGAGGTATATATCGATGTATGATATTATCTAAGAAGCATGAAAGGTATATGAGAAATATTTATAAGAATAAAATAGTGTTTTAATGTCTATTTATTAAGCTTCAAGTACTTGAGAAGCCCAGTCGTGACACTAGTCATAGCATGAAGAAACCTTGCGAGAAGGTATTAGTATGATGTCTTGATAAGGTGAATACACACATGCATGAGTGTATGTTTGAGGATGCTTGATCATTTATATGAGGCATTGGATCACTCAAGAAAGCTTCAAGTTAAGTCTACAGTGATAGGACCTATAGACCTAGCATGCAACTAGACTAGTTATAGACCTTACCTAACATAAAAATGTTTCATAAGGTATTGTAAAGACATATGAATAATTTATGGTAGTGGTTGATCATGAAAATATTTTATATGACATGTATATTAGGTTTTGACAACTTGGACAGTGACTTAAAGGTCAACTTCAAGGCCTAATGTAACTTGCAAGACAAAAGCCTAGAGAGAAAAGAGAGAGGTGGTGACAAAATGGGTATTAGGATCAGTTTATAAGGAAATAATGAGAATGTGATAATTTTCAATGGTGTGATATGTTTTCCTAGGTGTGTTGACCAATTTTGAGGGTAACTTTTTCAAGAAAAGGCATGAAAAATGGTTTTTGAGGTTTATCGAGTGCACAAAATGAAGGGTTCTCAACCCAAGAAGAATTTTCAAATGCTCATTGACAAATGTAAACTCTACATGATAAATTAATACATTCATGGTAGATGGGTAAGGATCCTATCTCAAATTTCAAGGAATTATTTTTTGGAATAAGGGGCCAAGCTTTAAGAATGATCGTTAAGACTGTAAGATGGTTCAAACCCTCAAAGAACCCTAATAATTAATTGATATGAATGATATTATTATAAAGTGATCAGAATAGATTGGAATGAATATTTAATTTATTTGAATTTGTATTAAACTCTCTTAGGCACCTACAAGTGTGATTATCTTGTCAAGTGAGTGAGTGGACCCCACTTGAAAAGAACTATTTCTTAAAGATTTGTTGTAGCAATCAGAGTTGACCAAGTCAAAGTTTATAAATGAATGAAAAGTTAATATTGATAAAAAAAATTATGTCCATGGTGGTTTATTAGTATTTTATATCCCTCATGTTTTTTAAATTGGTCATGCAAGTTGACCTATCACTATCAGGCCTCATGGTGCAAACTAAGAGAAAACTAGGTAGAAGTGAGAAGGTGATTAGGAATGCATTATCATGGATTATGGATGAATCCAAGTGCATGGAGAGGTTTTTTTTAAAAAATTAATACATGTGTATGTTGGATATAACTTTTTTATATGATTGGATATGATAAAAATATTGCTCATAAGTTGACCTATCTAGTGCAGATGAGATAATGAAGGTGTAAGGTTATGAGATTGGTATACAAGACTAATATTTTCATTTTACCATATCATATATCTATATAATAATGTTATAATTATAATATAGGTTCATCCAAATGCATAAATATTCTTTTAAATTAGTCATATAGGTATTGTAAATCAAAATCACCATGACTGGTCTTCAAGGCAAACTAGCAATTTTGGGTAAGGAAGTTGTAATGATGATTTTGAGGCTCTATACCTTAAGATGAAGAATAAAATGCATATGATGTTTTTTTTTGTACATGTATGTACTATTTATGTTTTTAATAAGTTTTTATATTTAATAATAGTGATTTAATTGGTGAATCTAGAATGGGTTGACTTGTTCAGGTTTGACTATGTGTACTAAAGACAAAAGATTTGTCTACAAGACTAATATTTAGAATTAGATCTTGTAATATTTGTAATTTATAGTGATATATATGTCATATAATCCATTTAATGTGTTATATGTCATATTAAGTGTTATTTTAGGTGTTGAAATTCAAGTTTTCATGACTGGGTTTTGAGGCTAGTTGGTAGTTTTGTGTGGGCTACTCGCAAAAAAGGGTTTGAGTACTTTTTTCATGAGTTGTGGAGTATAAATCATATAGTGATGACTATAAGGTAAGTTATATTATATGTATATGATTTTTTCCCATGGTTTCTTTGAAAATTTGTGTTAATGCTTCAGTTATTCAAGATAGACTTTCTGGGTATGCACAAGCCTAATATGAACAACACTAATGGTGTGTTCCAAGTAGTGGTTTGAGCTAGGAGTTATGAAGATAAGATGAGATTATTAAAGGTATATTTATGTGTAATATTAAATTTTCTTACCATGTTAAGTGTTTAAATGTGCTCTAATAATATCAAATGGTAACATGTGTTAAGTAGGCCTAATGGGATTAGGTCTCCATGAGACCTAAAGAAGAAATAAGGCCTAATTGAAGTATGTTAGACATAAATGGACTAAAATATAGTTTTATACATGTATAAAATATATCATAAGATAAATTTCATTTCTCACCTAAGAGGTAAGGATGTTTGTCTAACTAATAAGGATATGAACAAGAGACCTATATAAATACAAGGCAATTTCAGGCCTATGTGTGTGTGTGTGTACAGTGTAAGAAAATAAGATAACACATTGGTCAGTATGATAAGGTCTTATATACAATCATAATATAATATAGGATCAGTGATGAATCTTTGATAGTAGATTTTCATTTGAGTATCAAGGTCATATGACCTAATTAAGTCAAGAAGAGGGTTAGTTGAGAAAAGAAGGCTAGATTTTAGTTTGAGAAGGATAAAAGTGTCTGAAGAGATGAGGAATGAGATAATAATATATTTTAAGAGAAAAAATGTATTATGAAGTTGATAAAGTGTTTTACATGGAATATTTGGTGCTGAGTCATCTAAGGGGTTGGTGCCTCCTTGCAAGTTGGTGCTTGCTAAAGCTTAGCTAAGTTGGTACTTAGCTAATTTGGGTTGGTCCTCCATGTGAAGTGGTTGATTAAATACATTTTGTGTTTATATTATATTAATATATTAAATTTTCAGATATTATTGGGTTTTCATCCCCTTGAGGGTTTCCCACATATAATTTGTGTTAACCTATGTTATTATATTTCATGCATATGTAAATGGTTACTTAGTCATTTTTTGATCTATATGATTAAATGAATGTTTAAAGGTTTTAGAAGACTTATTAACCCAAAATCATTCATTTTTATTCAAATAATTGATATTAGATCTTGGTCCTTTGAATAAGGTCTAAAAACCTAAAGGAGATTCTAAAAGCAAGGATGGTTAGACAATAAGCTCAAGGCGGTTTCTCTACCAATAACGATCCATTATTAAATGGATAAAATTATGAATTTTATAATGTAAATATCAATATATATTTTATGTCTCAAGTTCATTATATCTATAAGTCATTTTTGGATGGCTATAGTGCTCTTCCTTTCCCCCAAATTGATGCAACAGGTAAGAAAGCTAGTGAAAACAAATCCAAGGCAATGAATATTATTCTGTGTCTTATCAAAGGAAAATATTTTGAAGGTAATTAAATTTATATAAATATATATGTGATAAATTGAATATTATCTATAAAGGAGACACCAAGGTAAATATACCCAAGTTGCAAACCCATCAAAGATAGTTTAAAATTTTGAAGATGAATGAAGATGAAACCATTACATCTTACCTATTGAGGGTTGATGAAGTTGTCAATGTCATTAGAGGATTGGAAGAATAAGTGAAATAATATATTATTTTTCAAAAAAAATTGAGATCACTAACTCCTAAGTTTGACTCTAAGGTGTCTATAGTAGAAGAGATGGAAGATTTGGACAAGATAGAGATGGATAGGATTCATGCCATCTTGATTGCCTATGAGATGAGAAATAATGAAGGAATACTTACCAATAAGGAAGAATATTTCAAAGTTGAGAAGAATTCAAAATCCAAAAATGTCAAGGATGAGGAATGTTCATATGTTATGATGATCAATTGATAGCCATGTTTTCAAGGAAGGTGAGGTTTGGATCTATTAAATATAAGGGTAAGTTTCCCTTAAAGTGTTTTAATTGTGTCAAGATTGGTCACTTTGTATCCAAGTGTCTTAATAAGTATAAATCTAAACATAATAAAGAACATGATGAATATCATGGAGATGACAAGAAGGTCTATAAGCCTAACAAAAACAAAGTTCAAGAAGTATGAAGGTAAGAAAGGGTCATTCAAAAATAAGAAGAGTTTATATACCAAAGAAGAAAACTCATTTGATGTAAGTGATTCAAGCACATCTGATAGTGATGATGGTAGTAATGAACCTAAACATGACAATAATTAAAAATTATTCATGGACATAGAATTAGATAATGAGGGTTGTTGAAGTGGGAAAGGACTTATAGTTGATATAGAATCAGATGAATATTAAGTTAAAATGAACTAGATAGAATTGGTAAGTGCCTTAGAGTAGTTGAAGTTCCAAAGGAGAAAGAATCAAAAACTAAGATCATTAGTTAAGGACTGTGAGGAGTAGATTGACTTGTTTGAGTAAAGGATAAGTAATACTTCCAAGGAGTATGATGAGATCATAAATCAAGTTGAGGCAAAAATGGATGTAGTGAATGGAAGCCTAAAAGATAAAGAGGAAGGATGCATCAGGTATGAAACTAAATTAGAATCCTTAAAAGTTGATTTGGATCAAACATCTAGAAAGTTGAAGAGCTTTGTGAAGTTTGAAAAGAGCATTGAGGCTCTAGATGATATCTTGAGTAGTCAAAGAGAAAGCTATTGAAGACAAAAAGGTCAACATGAAAAAACATATCAAACAACCTAATGCTATAATATATGCTAGATCATTTAATGGTTATTATTTTGTATGCCATTAATTTGGTCATAGATCAAGAGAGTGTCGAAGACCCTCTAAGAATGAGTACTCATGGGATTATGGAAGGATTCATAGTTCAAATCATTATTATTTTATATGCAATCAGTTTTGTCATATATCAAGAGAGTGTAGAAGACCCTATAAGAATGAGTACTCATGGGATTATGGAAGGATTCATAGTTAAAATCAGTCAATATATATGTATAATTTGGTTTACTAAAATTTTCATAATGTAATACACATTGTAATATTTTGACCTAACAGAGTTAGAAGGTCATCAAGTCAAAATAGGAGGTTTGAAGCCTCTAGAGTGCAGGAAAGAAGTCAAATGAATGTATGGAAACCAAAGATAGTAAAGATGAGTCATGATTAGTCTACAATCTCAAATGGACTATTTTTTGTGATAGATCATGATTTATATGTAAAACCAATTCATGAATGCCTATTATCAACTCACAATGATGATCAAATGATTGATGAATAGATCAAGCCTATAGTATCAATCAAGACTAAAAGGATATTGAAAGACATTCAGTCTTGTGAAAGCATAAAGATATGGGAATCCTTTGAAATGGTTTTTATGTAGTTTTCTATGAAAAAGGGTGATTTCATTAGGCTTCATTATGACACTCTTTTGTTAGTATAAGCATGGTGGATGCTTAATTTGAGGAGGGGATATTTAGGTTATTAACTAAGCTTGATCTAAGTTGAGAGGTGGAATTATTTTCTAAGTTCATCTAAAGGAGGTATGCATTAATTAAGGGGGAGAATTTTCTTATGTTGTTTCATAACCTATGTTTTAAGAAGGTGTGATTGTAGATGGTAGTCTATGGAAGACCCTTTGTCATTAATGTCAAATGGAGAGAAAGTTCAAGAAGGGATCTTGACAAGCTTAGGGGAGATGAGAGTGACCATATTGAAGAATATTTTTTCATCAATGACAAAGATAGAGTTTATTGAGAAGTGTTTTCATTGATGTCATTAATGTGAAGGTCAAGGTTGATGTCATTGATGTCAAGGTGCATCTAGTAAAGATGCATAGTGAAGTGGTATGTGACAAGGAAGCCATGTGATAAGATATAATTTAAAGTAAACTTATTATCTCTATTTTTAGAGAGAATTTGAATAAAAACTAATGATTCTTCTAAGTTTTATGTCAAGGTTCAATATAAGATAATAATGTTTAAGTACTAGTCCTTGAGAAGCCTAGTCATAACAAGCATAGTCATATCATGAGAATGTGTATAACGAACATGGAGAGCTATGTACAGAGATATGATATTGTCTAAAGAGCATTAAAGATATATGATAAAGATATATAAGCACCAAGGAGTGTTTCAAGGTTTAGTTTTAAAACTTCAAGTACTTGAGAAGCCTAGTCATGACACTAGTCATAACATGAAGAAACCTTGTAAGAAGGTATGAGTATGATGGTTTGATAAGGTGAGTACACATTGGAATGAGTGGATGTTTGAGGATGATTTATCATTTATATGATACATTGGATCACTCAAGAGATATTGAAGGTAACTCTACAGGGGTAGGACCTATAGACCTAACATGCAACTAGATTAGTTCTTGACCATGCCTAACATAATAAGGTGTCATAAGGTATTGTCAAGATATATGAATAATTTATGGTAGTGGTTGAGAATGGTAATAAGTTGTGTGAAATGTATATGAGGTGTTGATATCTTTGATAGTGGTTAGAAGGTTATTTTCAAGGCCTAATGTGACTTGCATGTCAAAGGCCTAGAGAGCAAAGAGAGAGATGGTGATTAGATGTGGTATCAGGACAAGTTTCCAAGGAAAGAATGAGCATGTGATCATTTTGAGTGGTTTGATTGTTTTTATAGGTGTTTTGACCAAGTATAAGGTCAAATTTTATAATAAAATGCATGAAACATGGTTTTTGAGGTATTTTAAGTGCATAGAATGAAGGTTTCTCAACTCAAGAAGAAATTTCAAGTGTTTATTGACAAGTGTAACCTTTGTATGAGAAATTGAGACATTCATGGTAGATGGGAAAGGGTCCTATATAAAATTTATAAACATTGGTATCTATAATAAGGGGCTAAGCTTTATGAATGATCATTAAGACTTTAAGATGGTTTAAACCCTCAAAGAACCCTAATAATGACCCAATATAAATGATCTTGTTATATAGTGCTCATAATGGATTGGAATGACTAGTTAAGTGGTTGGAGGTTATAGTCAGCTATCCCAATAACCTCTAGGTGTGATTGGCTTGTTATGTGAGTGATTGGCCCCTATAAGAAAATCCTTATTTCTTGGATATCTATTCTAACAGTCAGAGTTAACCAAGTCAAAATTGTCAAATGAATGAAGATTAAGTATTGAGACTCGTATTTGATGTCCATGTTGTTTTTTGATAAGGTTATATCCCTCAAGTGTGCTAAAATGGTCATATAAGTTGACCTATCATTAATAGGCCTAATGGTGTAAACTATGGAAAAACTAGGCAGAAGTGACAAGTTGATTAGCAATGTGTTATCATGGATTAGGAATGAATCCAAGTGTATGGAGTCTTTTTCAACACTTTTAATAAATTCCAATGTTGGATATAATTTGTTAATATCATTGGATATAATGAACATATTTCTCATAAGTTGACCTATTTAGTGTAGATGATAGAGTGAAGGTGGAAGGTTATGAGATTGGTCTACAAGACTAATATTGTCATTTTAAAATATCATCTATCTATCTGAGAATGGTCTAATGATCCCATAGGTTCATCCACATGCATCATGAGTCTTTGAAATTATTCATACATGTAGACACCTAAAACTAGCCATCAATAACCTCCAACTAGTGTTTTGACCAATTTCCACCAAAATCATAATTTGGCCTAAAAACACTAAAGCATATTAAAAGAGTTGAAATAGATATATTAAAGTTCCAATTTTTTCTAGGGTGTCACTAAATGGGGCAATGCATTTTATGGTCCAACTAACTTTGATCAAATCATTTCAAGTAAAAATGCTAATTTTACACCTAGGTGGCTTGAATTGCTTTTTTATATCAAATCTCTTGTACAAGACACATGTATTTGTTATTTTATGTTGGTAACGTCCTAAATGGGATAATGGATCCATTGCATCTGACATCACATCTTAATTCCAATCCAATCAAATTTTAAGCCAATAATGAGGCATTCTAATCAATTTGAGTAATTTATGCACAAAATGCTTAATCATGCTTAAGAGATAATTAAACCAAATTAGAGCCTAACTAAGAATTCCATGCACATTTTTGAGTAATTTATTTTTATAAATTAATATTAAATATCTACATCATCATGTGACTTCATTTCTTGGGAAGACATCCCTAAGCCATAAATGCCACAAGTATCAGGATTCATGCCTCCCATGCCTCATGAAAACCCTCCATGCCTATTCAATGCCCCTTCTTCCAAAATCATTATGAGGTATATTTATATATTTTTATTATATAATTCAATTAATCCATGACCATACATCTCAATATTGATATGAATGGTCATGGTTAATCCTAACCAATCTCAAAAACCTATAAATAAGAGGCCTTGCGTATTAAATTTTAAGCTTGTATAATGAAAAGTTATAATGTTGAATTGATTCCAAAACCTCATGAAAATTAGTGTTATTATGCCCAAATATTAAGCTAAGCCAAGAGAAATCCACAAGATGCCAAGGAGAGATGGAGGTAGCCAATCTTCCATTGATGTGGACTTCATGAGCACAAATTGAGCAAGCCACTATAATAAGCATTTTGGAGAATATAAAGAAGGTAAAAGAAGGTTTCTTTTGTATTTTAGTTGTGTCTTCCATTATAGTCTTGTTAACTAACCTCTGCCTAGTAACTAGGCCTAGAGATGTTATGCTAGTGTATTTATTTCATTTTGTTTACATTTTAGGACTAACATAATACTAACCATCTTTTCTTGAGTCAAATTATTAGTTCATGTAATGGCATGCCCAGTGGGACTAAAACCCATAAATTTTCTCATAATGCCTCTATAAGCAACCTACTAACCATTGTCATGTAGGATCTTGGAGTATAAAAGCAAAGAAGGCAAAAATTTGAGCAAAAAAAAGTCTATTTTTATAAACCATGATTTTGTTCTTGAGATTATCAACTCAACCCAAACCAACATTAGCTCAACCCAACTTAGCTCTAGATCAACCCAACTCAGCTTTGGATCACCCCCATCTTAGCTCTGGATCACCCTGACTCAGCTCTAGCTTGGCCTAACTCATCTCTAGATCACCCCAACTCAGCTCCAGCTTACCCTAACTTGGCTCTAGATTTCCCTAACTCAGATGTAGCTCAACCCAACTCAGCTTTAAATCACCTAAAATCAACTCTAAATCATCTTGACTCACCTCTAGATCACCCTAACTTGACTTTGAATCACCCTGACTCACCTTTAGATTACCCCAACTCAGCTCTGCCTCAACATAACTCAGCTCTAGCTTAGCCCAACTCAGCTTTGGATCACCTTGACTCAACTTTAGATTACCCCAAATCAGCTTTAGATCACCCTAACTCACCTTTATCTTAGCCCAAGTCACCTCTAGCTTAGTCCAACTCACCTCTAACTCAGCTTAACTCAAATCTAAATCACCTTGACTCAGCTCTGGTTCAACCCAACTCAGCTTTGGCTTGACCCAACTCAGCTCTTACTCAACCCAACTCACCCCAACTCATCCTTACTCACCCTAACTCACCTATCAACCCAACTCCCATATCGACCCAACTCACTTGTCCAACCCAACTCTCCTATCAACTCAACTTGATTGTCAACCCAACTCGCCTATCAACCCAACTTGCCTATCAACCTAGCTTACTTATCAACCCAACTTGACTGTCAACTCAGCTCTAACTCAACCCAACTCATCTTTGGTTCACCATGACTCAAATTTATTTTACCCCAACTCAACTTTAGATCACCCTAACTCACCTTTAGCTTAGTCCAAGTCACCTCTAACTCAGCCTAGCTCACCTTTGACTTAGCTCAACTCAACTCTGAATCACCTTGACTCAGCTCTGGTTCAACCCAACTTAGCTCTGGCTAGACCTAACTCAGCGCTTACTCGACCCAACTCACTGCAACTCATCCTGACTCACCCTAACTCTCATATCAACCCAACTCACATATCAACCTAACTCACCTGTCCAACCCAACTCTCCTATCAACTGAACTTGACTGTCAACCCAACTCACCTATCAATCCAACTCGCTTATCAACCCAACTCAACCTAGCTTGCTTTTCAACCCAACTTGACTATCAACCCAACTCAAATGTCAACCCAAGAGCTAAATTCTTAATATAATTTTCTCAAACTCTTAATTACTTCAAATCAAGTCCTTATAATTATGTTTTTATAGGTTGAGGGGGTAGTTTGGAAGTTTGTTTGAATGCTTTTGACTAACCAAACACACTTTTATCTGGGTTTAAAATGAACATGTTTGATTTCACACATTTTGAATTAGTGTTTAAAATGAAACTAATATTTGGCTAAGTCTTAGATACATTTCATTTAGTGCTTAAAACACATTATAACTCTTGCAACATTTTGAATATGGTGTTTTAATCATGAATCTAGGCTAATTCATGAATCTTCAATTTGGGCTTAAAATGAACTTAGGTCTTTATTGCTTCATGTGGTCTTTTTGTGCAATATTTTAAAATTTTATCAATTTAAGGTCAAGTTCCAAAAATAACACCACCCAATTTTTCATTTGGTGCTTAAAAATTAACTCATTTATCCAAGTTTTGTATCTAATAGTTGTTTAATCTAGTTTTAATTGGCAAAGAAAGGGATGTCACATGTATTCTATTCTATTTTTTCCTTTAGGGAACCCTTAGAATCAAAAATGCCATCCCTATTATAAATATCCTAGTCTAAGGCATAGAAATAATTTCATCTAAAGCACTCCTCAAAAACTCATAATAGTTTGGGTGACCTTGAAAACAACCCTAAAGTCTTTTTATTAGTCATTTATTTTTATGCAAACTTGGCTTATAAGGGGGACTTAATTACCTCCAACAAGTTCTTTAGGGAAGATTTGAAATAGGGTTTCATCTCTTGGCACTGAATTCAACCACTCCTACTAAGATCAAAAGTTTTAGTGGTTAAACCACCTTCTAGTGTTGGAGTTACACATGGGATGTATCTGCACTTTGGACATCGCACTGCAATAAGCAAGTGATGGATATAGTGGTTACAAAAAAGACAAGACCTTTTTACAACAAGTCAAGTGTTGTAGACACCCAATTACATGCTTTTTATTTTCATCATTATGTAATTGATTCCCCTATAAATGTTCAAAAAAGTATAGATCTTAGATAAATCCCTGCTTGTCGTAGAAGTGTTGTTGGTGCAAGCTGCACCTCAAGGTCCATGTCATAGTAATATCATTTGAGAGAGGGGGGATGTAAAAACCCTAATATATAATGTGTATTTTACTTTTTTGATGAACACTAAAATCCTCTCAAATGATGTATATTTATAGATTCTAATAATACCAAGCAACCTTGTCAGTTTAGGATCTAAAAGTGATTAATTAGTTGGGTTTTTCCTAGATTAAAGTTTTGTTCAGAGTCAAAACTTGGTGTGAACAAATGATACAAACCAAAAACATAATCCTCATTTTCCTTTGAAAAAAGAGGCATTATGCTACCCACGTAAATCATTAATTAGCCTTATTCAAATTTCATCAAAACTTGGAGTCATATCATCCACTTTGGTATAGTTATGCTACCCACTTGAGTCTAGACTTATACCAAACATTGTTTAAGTCCTTAATTTATAACTTAAATTAAAATTTTCACCTTCATAAGTTTAGGGTTGATTTGTTAAGTGGGTTTACCATTTCCACTAAAGTTGAGGGAACTTAGGTTCAATTTCCAATTTGGGTTAAAGGTTATTTAAGACTCATAATCATTACCACCACTTGATAAACTTAAGTAATTTTATGCTAAACACTTGCACTTTGAGTCTATTCACCAAACATTTTTGTATTACCATCCTATTTCCATTGATATCATTTGAATCATACCTTTTTTCCTTAGAAATATTGTTAAAACTTTGAAGCTATGTATGTCATTTGAGTTAAGAGAAGTAGTGTTATGCTACCAAATTTATGAGAAACCATCTTGGCCTTAGAGAGGTTTTGAAATAAACATTTTGTTACATAATTTTGAGTAGTTTATCTTTGTTATGCTACCCAAAACATTTCAAAAATTGTTTCATATAATTTTTTTGCATAAAGTTCAAGTTTGTGTACATTTTTCAAGCCAATCCAAGTATACCTTTGTGAATCTTTGTCTAACATAGTTATTCTGTTCACATTTGTCTAGCCTATTTGTCAAAAAAACCAAGTTTTATACCATTATTTGTGAGAAAACAAATTATCTCTAAAGTGAATTTTATTTTATACCTTATACCTATATGATCGAGTTCATGTCCAAGAGTCAAATGCCTAATTGTTATTAGAAGTGTTTCAAATCTATTAGATTAAAAATCTCATTTATTTTAAAGTCTAGATTTTGACATTGTTTGGTCAAGAGTCCTACCACATGCCTTATTTAAGCCTAGATTTTGATGCTGCATTTGGTCAAAATACCTAGCAACTATTTATTTCATAGATTAGACTGATTTGAAACACTTCAACCTTAGAGTCTAGCATTTCTATTTTTGGTCTATTTACTTGATCTTTTTTGTATAAGATATGTAATGTTAGACACTTAACCTTAGATTTTTTTGTCACAAATCATTTCATAAACCTTTCCATCCTTTTGGTGAATCTAGACCAAGTCTGAATATCATTTGTTAGACATTTTATTTTTAGAATTTGAAGAACTCTCTTCCTTTTCTATCACAAAAACATTTATTATCGATCACAACATGTATTCCTACACTCGTAATGGACTTATGAACAATCTAGGCATTAGTAATGTGGTTACATAGGAAGAAATGGTGTAAGACCCCTACACAAAATAATATTGCTTATGAGATAGATCCTTATCCCTCTTATAATACTCAAATAGGGGAACAAAACCAAGATCCATTGGCTAATTATTTGGTTAATACGCCACTATATTCAGAATAGGACCAAGAATAAACCTCACACTACCTAGTTATGATACCCATAGTTGAATAACTAGTTCTTCAACAATCATACTCTCCTAATATGGATTTCATGTATGATCCATTTTTGTTTGAGCATCATTTTTTGGAGAAAAAAGATGATATTTTGGTTAGATGCATATACATAAAGGCTAAACTTCTAATTAACTTCCCTGATAAAAATTTACCAAGCCTAGTAAGAATGCCTCATAACATATTATAAAATCAATAGGATTATTCTAGAAATCCTTTAGCTCTAGTCCAAATAACATATCAGGATCCTAATATTCCTAAAAAAAGAGATAAACTCATGTAATATTACTTTGTATAAATGTAGACAACATATCAAACCTACCTACATCTAGCGCACAACTTTAATCAGATGACCATGGTGAATAAGCCTCTTATTGTCTTAGTTCCTTCAACAAGAGTTTTGATAAAGTTAACTGATCAAGACAATTAGAGTTTAAACCCATTCACACAAAACACTTTAGTGGATAAATTATTGCATATGCCAATTATTGAAGAAGTGTCTTCTACTTCTATGCAAAATAATGAGCAAAACACAGTGGATAATGTGTAAATAATGTCCAATCTAAATCAAAGTGGTACTAATACACAAACAACTAGTCAAAAACCTATGCCTTTAGTTAATACCATGAGTGGCTCCAAAAACCTAAGAATGAGATATTTTTCACTCTAACCTCAACTAGCCACTTCCTTAACCAAATAACTAAAAGGATTAGGAAGCTGGCCAAAAACAAATGCCATGCCTCTACAGTAAAAAGTGACGAATCCTACTCTTCCTCAACATGTGATGAGTAGTATTCCACAAAAATGCAATATAGGTTGAATATATTACCACCTTAGTAGAGTAAACTAATGTTCCACCTTATTAGGTAGTAAAAAATACACCTCTTCACTCGCATGCTAGTGTGTCAAATCAAAACCAAATGATGTCTAACCAATAATGTATGACTATTGGTTAGTGAAAGATTTCAAATATTCAATAGGCGTTAACTTCCCAATAGGTATTCATGTAATAAGGAGGTCTTAATGTTTATCATGTACCTACTAAGAAACAATTGCCTTCTATGTAGAGCATACCACACGTTCAGAGATAGGGTCTTAGCTCACAAGTTCCCACTCAACACAAGGTTTGAGTAGTTAGAAATAGGTCCCTATTCAAGCACAACAGGCACAATTTTATTATATACCTCCATCCAAACCAAAAAATCCTCCAATTAAAACCTTTATAGCCAATCCAAACTAGAATATGACATAACCAAGCATGTAATTTCAAGCACATCCTAATCTACATATGTGTATTCCTAGTTCATTTCCCAACCAATCCAACATACATAGTAAATACCTACATTTTACCTTAATCTAAGTGTTCCACTTGTGACCACTCAACCACCTACATAGGCCAATATTACCTCAAGTTTCCAAGAGCAAGAGTTACAACAAATGAAGGATGTAATTACCACCATCCAAGTAGGGAAATAGACTAAAAAGTTTAAATTGGATGATGTGTATTCCTATCCTTTCGATATGGAGTACTTATAGATTCCATTTCCTCTAGGATATGAGCCCCCAAAGTTTAATAAATATAAGGGGAAACGTGACCCCAGATCTCATTTAATCGAGTTCTTTATCTCATGCCAACTAGTGGCATATAGCAATATATAACCTTTGTTGTTGTTTCTAAGGATATTAGCTCGACAAGCCTTGGAGTGGTTCTTGAAGTTGCCTAAGAATTCACTAACTAATTTTGATGTCCTTTTAGATAAGTTTGTGCATCATTTTTCCTATAATATCAAGCATGAGATTTCATTAGTTGATTTGATGCAAGCTAAACAAAAATTTGGTGAGAGTTTTGCAAGTTATCTAAAGTGATGGAGAGCACTTTCAAGCCAATTCACTCATATTTTAACAAATAAACAATTAGCCATTGTGTTCACTAAAAACTTACATAGTGAGATAGCTTATCATCTAGAACTATAGTGTGCACATAAATTTAAATAAATCATTGATAAAGGTTATGTTTCTCTAAGTTTTTGATAATACATTCAGAAAAAGAAGGAAACTAAGGTTAAGAGTTAGGGGTTTGACATTACCTAGATTAAGTGTGCACCGTATCCAAGCATTTGTGGCAGCTCCTCTTTGGCTATGGAGGAAACACCTATTATAAGAAAGAAACTTGAACAAAGAAAATGTTAGAAGAGGATATGGTGGACTGCCAAGCTATGTGCTTGGTTTTAGAAGCGTGAAGCTCCGTAAGGGATGACAGTCCACTATTTATATAAAAGAGTTTTGTATAAAAAGAGATGATAAAAGATTGAGAAAGATAAAAATAGATAATGTGTACCTATTTCCTGTAGTTAGTCTGTGATAGTCACCGACATCAATGGATCTGCTAAGGTTGGTAGGGTCAATGGCACCAACATTGGTTAGGCTACCGATGTCGGTAGGGGTTGTTGACCTTGGATGGCTTTTAGGGTATTTCTGTGGTAGACAAAGGAGTCTAGGAGTTTAAAGTTTTGTGCAAGGTTGTGGGAAGGTGAATAAGGTTTGAGGAAGGGCAAAGGTAGAGGATAGGTGTGAAAAGAGGGTAAGAATAAGAGGAAGGCCTTTCAGCCTCTCCACAGAAGAAGTCAGCCTCTTGACAGTATTTTTAGAAATAGTAAATGGAAACTAATTAACCATGTATTCTAAAACACTGAATTGAGAACCAAGAATACTTAGCTCTATTAGATGAAGAACCAGAGGTGTTAGAATGCTTATCCCCATTGTGGCTGATGTTGAGATTCTCATGTAATATTCCAATCTAGTCTTTAGAAGGACTTGTGCAGAGCTTCGGTAGCCAAGAGAGCGATAGTCAAATTCTGATGCTTGGTCCCAGAGTGTGTGTGTCAATATGTGAAGAGGTAGGGGAGAGCTCAATGTTAGATCTAGGCTTATGTAATCGACATCAGTGATCTTGCTGGTGTCGGTCGAGGGTTGACCACTGTTGGTGGAGCGAGAATAGGTAAAAGGGTTATTTTTAGCTCTTTGCCTATTTCTCCATATGCCAAGTGCTTTTGCCATTAGAGAATGGTCAAAAGACATGTTTATTAGGCACAAGTGTTTGTTAGGGAGTTAATATGGAGTGAGAATAGGCCTTAAGTAGTTAGGATTTGGAGGACCTAGTCTCAGGGTGACTCATAGGGTAAGAAATGGTCTTAGGGCAAGGTGTCTAGGTGAGGTGTCAAGGTGAGGTCATTAATTTAAAATAAGTAGTTTTTAAATTAATAAGGTGTGGGTTAGGAGTGTTAACATTAGAAGGGGACCAAGGGGGGTTGCCATGATATTGATGTCTACATTTTCCCCTTTTTGTCTTGTTGTTTGTTTTGATGAATTACAAGACAAAAATAGGTGTAGGTTTTCCTAGGTATGGGATGAGGTATTCCCCCTCAAAGCGGGAATCAAGAGAAGGGATCCCAAAATCAGGTGCCAATTTGATAGGTAGTGGATGGGTAAAGTGAGGCTGGAGTGTGAATTCTACAATAGTTGAGATTGCACGTATGCCACTTCACTTGATAGGTAGGTTAAATTATCATAGGCAAGGTCGAGGAGCACTAAAATCGAAGTAACTAGTCCCCAGCTTATTAGTCATAGATGATTGGGTTAGATCGATCAAAGCTGTAGCTCCAATGGTCATCATGTTCCAAGTATCTTGGGCTATGAAGTGCTCCTACAAAACATGAAAATGTCATAAATATTGGGGATCAACTTGGGCACGATCTGATAATAGGTGTGAGGGACGCGTATAATTTGCTAACTATTTGTGAGGTAGCATATGCAATCAAAACAACCAAGGCAAAGTTGTCTCAAAAGTGGTCGTGGTCTGAGGAGATAGTCACAATCTCCCAGGTCATTTGTTGAGTTGGGCTGAAATATAAGTGATCTCAAGTGTTGTTTGTTGTGGTTAGGGAGATGTATATGATCTCTAATGTGCCCCATGAGAAGTCTAAGGTGATTTCTACAGTGTCAGGGCCAGTTGTTTGGTCATGATTTTAGGTAGGTTTAGAAAAGACCTATGTTTTGATGTCACCAACGATGGTTATGGAATCAATGTTGGTAATTTTCAAGGCATATTTTGCCAACGTCGATAAGCATCAGCTAATATTGGTGGCCTAGGGCATGGTCTTGCCAATGTCGGTGAGCTACCAAACCTGACAAAAGTGGATTGGTGGCCCATAAAAAGTCATTTATGACTTTTGAAGTGTTGAGAAAGAGAGATCTAAGGTGTTGAGTGATATAGACCTTTGATTTGTCTGTGGCAACAGTGGTAGGTGTCAGGGTGTGAGTGGTAAGTAGTGTATTGGTGAGTTTGGAGTGTTGTGAGTGTTTGGGAGCATTGTGGGCCACTAGTGATTGGTTTGAGGAGATGAGATAAATAGAGATGGTAGATGTTGAAGGAGGCCCTACAAGAGGAGCACCACCACTGACACCCGTTATACCACCTTGGTGGCGATGATGAGACTAGGTAGGGTGTGCTTTGTGAATGTTTGATTGATTTTTAATTTGATGTTATTTTTGTAATTTGATTTTATTTTATGATAGATCAGGCGGGGGAAAGGGTATTATAAGGGTGGTTAGGTTAGGTAGGGTGTTTTAGGTATTTTTAGGAATATTTTGGGGTGAAATGGGGGTAAAATGGGGAAGCCCTAATTTTTAGGGCTCACCCTGTTTGGCCCTAAGGCCGAACTAGTCACTGACACTGGTGGTTCCACCGATGTTAGCCAACAAGGTGACCAACATCGATTAGTTAGGTGTTGCCATCAGTTAGGTTAGAGTTGTTGTCGGCACATTAACTGATGTCAGTTGCTTTTTAAAGGTTAAAGGCTTGAAAGTGATAATTTGGAGGGGTTGAAATCATGCCGATGCACTCTTAGGTGTAGTGATGGGCATATAGGTTTGGATAGTTGGTCCATTAGGTAGATGAATGGTCAAATGGCTGAGCTAACCTCAAAAAACCCCATGTCAATTAAGCGCTACCTACATAGCCCCTATTTTAAGGGCCTCAAGCCAATGCAGTTCTCCCTAAAAGGGAGGAAGAGTCAAAGAGGTTGATAGGTTATTTTTGTTATGTTAGTGTTTTTAGCATTTCCCATATGTTTGATGGTACATGATTGAAATGATGAGTGTATGATGATGTTATAGCCTTTTCCATATTGTGTGATGGTGTATGTTGTAACATAGGTGATGTGGTTTTTCATCCCTAGCAATTTTCCATATTAGTGATGGTGTATGCTAAAAATGAAATGAGTTTATTTATGCTTCAGCAAGTTTCCATATTGGTGATGGTATATGCTTGACATAAATTGTGTTTGGTTGATAGTTTCCATGTGTATTATTTTCCATAGAAACTACTGTGAATGGGCTATGATAATTCAAATAACATAAATTGGTATTTGTATTAAATAAATCATGATGTTATGTTAGTGGTTTAGAAAATGTTTGGGATATATGTTATTGGCATGTGACAAAGGTGTGTAAGAAGTGAAAGGCATGTTTCTCTTTCATTGACAAGGCCCATAATGATAGCATAGATAGGGTTGTTGTAAAAAAAAGACCTGTTCATGCATTACGTTGTTGACCATTGGTTTGTGTTAGAGAAGTATTCTAACCACTTGACGTTAAGTGAGCTCAAAATCCCTTGGGTATGTTGGGGTAATAAGTGTGACTATGTGATATGTGAGGGTAGTGTAACCCTTTTTAGCAGGGATAACTTTGCCCCTTTTTAAAGTGACCTTGAAAATGACTACAGGCAAGTCCATGACTTAATAGTTTGTCAGTCAATGTTTTTTTTTTGGTAGACTGATCAATGCAGGAAGTCTACTTGGGGATGTTCTTTTATTTTGGTGGTCATGTGAAGCTAATCGATGAAGGAAGCTTCTGAGAGGGTGCTATTTTGTAGCAAAATTTGGGCATAGCCAC
Organism: Torreya grandis; assembly: GCA_037957365.1. NCBI lineage: Eukaryota > Viridiplantae > Streptophyta > Pinopsida > Cupressales > Taxaceae > Torreya > Torreya grandis. Next base: position 22,016 of record JARHVA010009693.1, read on the forward strand.
CCTTTGAGGGAATGGTCTATAGTTTGCTTTGTATGTTTTGAGTTCTTTGATTAGCTATCCTTCAAGGGAGCAGTCTAGTAATTACAACAATAATGCAGTTGTCCTTTGAGGGAACAATCTACATTTATAGTTTATGACCTTGTAATATTCTGTTAGGCATCCCAATTTTATGTTTTTTTGTTGACTTACTTTTAGTTATGGACTAGACTATAGATATTTAGGGGTTTCCCTTTTATTAAGACAAAGCATTAATGCTTAAAAAAGGGTTATCTAATTTTTTTAGGGAAAAAGGGTTAAAAGGAATAAGAATGAGGATGACAGGGGTTGCTCAAGGGATGAGCTCAAATTAACCATCAAGTGAATGATTACTTGGTTAATAGTAGAATGGTCACAGATGTAAGGCATTAAGGGGCTCAGGTTTTGGCTGGCCTTCAAGAGAAGATAAATGATAAGTGCATGATCCATACTTGTGCGTTATTATGTAAGGTCTGAGCAAATTAGGAGAAAACTTGCCATGTTTGCTTCTTTCCTTATTGGTCACATGTTGGTTTTCTTTAAGGATGAGATCTCTGATTTTGAAATCTCGCTCTTTTAGATTTTTGTTGTAGGCACACTTGATGCGATGTTGGACGTGAAGTAGGTTGGTATGTTGCAGGCATTTGATACAACACTGAACATAATTACTACAATCTTGGTTAAAAGTGGGCCAATAATAGCCCAAGTGGAGGATGTGCTTTATAACTGAGTTACTGCTAAAATGTCCCCCACAAATCCCATCATGGACTTGTTTGATGGCATGGGATGTCTCAGTGGTGGTTAGGCATTGGAGAAGGAGGCCGTCAAGACCTTGTTTGTAGAGAAGACCCCCTAGCATGGTGTATCAAGCAGTACTCTTGATAAAAGCCCACCGTCCATTGCTAGAGAGATTAGGAGGAATGATAGAATAAGTCAAGTAGTCAGCAAGTTGTTTATACCAAACATCATGTGGACTAGAGTGGTCAGGAGGAATTGCCCCCAAAGATATTGGTTGAGATGTGCCCAAGATAGAAATCTTGGGTTTTGGTGGTGGAGAGGGCTTGTCGAATGGATATGTCCAAGGGGTAGAAACCTGCTCTTTTCCTTTATCTTGTAGGGTTTGTGACCTGGTGGCCACATTAATAGTGTTGATTTCAAATAAAGGAGGAGAAGGTGGTAGAGGGACCATACTCTTGCATTGGGATCCCAATTCAATTGAGGAGGTTTGGGAGGCATGGGACAGTGTCGGTGGTTTGTCACAAAGGAGGTCAAGAGAATCTTTAATGAGAAGGGTGTTTTTTTCCAAGTGTTAGTGAATGACAACCTTAAGAGCACAACAATTCTCAATATCATGCCCAGGTGTGTGATGATACCAACAGATTTGAGTGTCATCAAACCAAGATGGTTTTGATCTAAGGGGTCAATATGGTTTAATGGGTGGGAAAATGATGCTAGAAGACTACAACAATTGGCATAACATTGAAGCATAAGAACCCACTAATAGGTCTATGCTCATTGTTGCAGTAGGGGTTGACAACTTCTATTTAGGAGTTGTAGGGAGAGTTTTTTGCACCACCTTTTTAGTTGGTGGTGTGGCCATACGTGTAGATGGAACTTTCTTGATGAGATGTGTTAAATTTGTTGGAGAAAATATATGTTTGATGGGTAGAGGGAGTAATGGAGGCAGTTTGCCTATATGAGGTGTTAGAACAGGGAGCACTCCTTTTAAAGTGGAAGGATGTTGACCCAAGATAAAGGGCAATGGTGAAGGTGGAGGAGGAGTATACCGACATGGTTTAGCAGCCTTCTTTAGTTTAGTGTGAGGACCACTATTGTGTGGGGCAAGGTTTAAATCTACCTTCACTTGTGGGTTAGTGAGGTTTGATATAGGGTGAACATCGAGAGATTTAATATATTTTAGCATGGTGGATGCTTGCAAGGGTTTAGGTTTAGACGTGGAAGGCTAATCTTCTAAAGATTTGGAAGTGAAATCCTACTCCTCATCTGAGACTTTGGGGTAAGTTGTCATGGAAGGATTGGCAGTATAAGGTGAAACAAAATGCGTAAGATAAGGAGCCTTAAGTCGCTCCCATAGCACCTCATGTTTTAGGTTCCTAAAATGGAGGAATCCTAAGTTTTTTTCTAATTGTGAGAAGGGTTTAGATGATGTTGTGCAAGGCTTTATAGTCGATCATTCAGAGGATTTGGGTGATCGCGAGAGCAAAAACGTGTTGGATGTAGCGATCACAAGCCAAAGGCGAGAGAGAACCATCACTAGATCTTCCTCAATTGAAGTGGGTGAGATGGTGAGTTATTCTCTTGATAGAGAAGGGATTGGAGAATTTGGCTTTTTAGTTGGATAAAGCGCAGGGATGATCATGGCTTCTACATGTGGTCTAGTAGCAGGGAAGGTATGATCCTCTATTGGTAATAAGAAGGATGAGGGCGGGGCCACCGGCATTGGTATCATCAAAGCATCCTCCAATATGGGAGAGGTCAAAGTAGACTCTCCTACATGTAAAAGAGGGGTGGATGAAGGATTATCCTCCATCGATGGAGGCAAAATAAGAGGAAGGCTCCTCTAAAGGGTGAAGTAAAGGGTTGATGGCCCCTTCTACATGAGGGCATGGGGTATGAATGGTAACTTCTTCTAATGGTAGAAGAAGAGTGAAGGTAGGGGCAAGAGGAATAGGTAATACATGATCCTCATGAGGTAGAAGAATAGGTAGAGGAGGTGCTTGATGTTGTGGGGGTGATATGAGTAAAATAGGCTCTTCTACCCATGGTGGAGAAATGGGTTATCTAACCTCTTCAGATTGTGGGAGAGGTTGGTTAGGAATGAAAGGAGAAACCATGTTGACCATGCGTATGTTGCATTCTTGAGGGTCATCAGCCATGGTTTGAACATTGTTTTGACTTGGGGGATGGTTAGGAAATGGTTGCCTAAAGACATCCCTGTTTTGGTTGGCTAGAGCATTAGGGTTATCCAAAACAAGGTCCCCTTTGTCTAACATGTCTTGAACAATGTTTTTGAAGGTTTTGCAATTGTCTATGTCATGACCCTTGACATGATGATAGTTACAAAAGTCATTTTCTCTATACCATGCAAGGATGGCTCATGAGGGGTCAAATTGGAGTGGTCAAATTTGAGGGAGGTTGAGGACTCCCTGCTTCACTAGTTTATCCAATACGAAAACATATGATTCTCTTATTGGAGTGTATCATCACTGTTCATACCATTGTTAGAATTGTCTGGTGATGCTTTGCAAAGTGGAGGGCTTAGATTGGTTGGTTGTGGTAGAATATGATGACCTAAGGACCACAACATTTGCTAATCCCTTAGACTTGGAGTGGGAAGAAGAAGGTTTATAAGAAGAAGGGTCATTGGATTTTGCATTGTTATTTTTGCTATGCAATTTGACTCTATCTTCTTCGACTGCGCAGAGTTCAAGCTTTCAGGCCATAGTGAAAGCTTCATCGAATGTGTGGAAAGTTTGAACCCGCAAAGTGGATGAGATGTGCTTGGCACATGCTCTTGAAAAGAGCTCAATGAGCTCAGGTTGAGGTAGTGAAAAGGAGAGTTGGTTAATCAAACCTCTCCAACGGGTGACGAAGTTAGCTATTGACTCATCCTTAAATTTTCTAATGGAATAAAGGTCTATGATGGAGACCTTCTTGGTAATATTAATTGAGAAATGGTCAAGGAATAGCTGAGTGAGTTGAGTGAAGGTGAAGAGAGAATGACTGGTAATGGAGCTATACCAATCAAGGGCGGTGCCAAAAAGTGACATGGGGAATCTATGAAGTAATAACGCATCATCATGTGCTATGAGGTAACAAGCATGTCTAAATGCTCATAAATGTTGTTGTGGGTCCTCTTTACTCTAAAAGTGAGTAAATTTTGGGAGTTCCCACTGGCTAGGGTATGGTCGAATAGGAACTGAAGGGTGGATAGGTTTGTTGTAGATTTATTCGTATGAAAGAACACTCTTTGAACTTGAAATAGATGTCTCAAGGTTGGACATCTTATCCATCAGCATCTTAATTAGATCCATAGATGGATTGGCATGAGGGGCACCCCCTAAGTTATAGGGTACTTGGAAGGCATTGGGAGGGGTGTATGATGTACTTGGTTGCATTTGTGAAGGTGCAACATACTGATAGTTTGTCATAGGGGCCAATGTTGAGGCCAAGGGGGCTTGTGCTGTGAAATTGGAGGGCACAAGTTGACTAGATGCTACTAAGGGTGATTGAATGGTGGTGACACTAGTAAAAGTATAGGTGGTCACTCTTGTGTTTATAGGAGCAAGAGTGGGTGCGATAGAGACAATCAAGTTCTAGAAAGGTGTCGAACTTGGTTGAATTGTTTTTGGTTGATGGGGTATAGAAACCCCAATGGAGGTAGGGCCAGAAATGATAGGGGATGCCAAATCTTGAACATTGGCCATGGTTGGGTTACTGGTCGAGGCAATAGCCTGAGTGACCATAGGTTGGGTAGTGGATGCTATTGATATCATTGTTGCTTCAACCAAAGAAGTTGGCATCCCATAAATGGGGTTACCCAAAGGATCTCGTAGTTGGCTTCTAACAAGATAATGTTGGAGAGCCTTGACATTGTGGTCAAGGAATCTCTCAAAGTCTTGATCCCCTTCGGGAATAATAAGAGGTTGATTAGGGGTAGGTTGGATAAGAGTACACTCGGTGTCTGAAGTATACTCCATTAGATGACTTGGTACGAAGGGTGAAGGTGGGAGTGGCTATTGACTTGCATGGTCAGTAAGAGATTTGGCTTGACTACGTGTCAAAACCATCCAAGGTGAAAGGGATTCAGGTTCTAAAAACTATGTGTTTTAGTTTCAAAAAACTAGAATTTGTGTTAATCAGCAATAAATTTGGGTTTTAAGCTTGTTATTTGGAAATTTTTTATCTTATTTACTAAAAATGACCGACATCAGTTGTCTAATTGATGTCGATGAAGGTTTTGTTGCCGATGTCGGTGGAAAAATTGATGTCAATTTCTATGTAATTTCAGAAACATAGAAAACTGATAGTTTTTGGAAGAAGGAGAAATTTTGAGTTGTTTTTGGACTTCAGAATGATGCGACCTTACCAGCTTAAACACTCAGATAAAAAATAGTGGAATAGATGATTAGGCAAACAACCTCTAAAATGTTAGATTCCTAGGAATAAATTTTAGAGTCTTGGTGGCTTATGCCTTAAGAGAATGTGTTGGGAGTTGGGCTTATTGAACAGGGCCTAGAGAGGAAGTCTATGGCTAGTTTCAAGTTGTGTTTCGGTGCTCAAAATATCTATGTTAGGTTTAATACATGGCCTAGTGCTCGGGTTTGCTCCCTTCACTTCATGAACCTAGAGCCGAGCTGGGCTGCTTAGCCAATATATACCTTGCCTATAGTTTATACTCTATCAGAGAACAGAGTGGGTCCTCCTCTTGGTAGTGAAGTCCAAGTAGGATCGCCAGGTGGGGTAAGGTATCTGCTAGGTGATGAAATCCTAGACGGGCCTTGTCTCAAGTAAGTTTAACTGTTTGATTTGAAGTGATTGTGGTTTGGTTGTGTAACATTTGTGCACTACGATTTATTCATAATGCTTTAATTACTAAGTGGGCTAAATATGCATTCAAGCAAGAATGAAATGTAGTATTTTTTAACCCAAATCAAAATATGTTGTTCATATGCAAACAAATGGAGAAGAGGTAAAGAGTATGAGTTTTTTCACTACTCTATGATGCACGCAAGAAGTGACAAGAAGAAGAAGATATGTTCTTTTTAACTTCTGCTAATGGTTTCTTTTTAAAATAAAGACAAAGAAGAGAAGCTTAATTTTTTTTATTTTTGAAGAAATAAAAGGCAAAGAAGAGGGGATGCAAGAAGAGAATATTTTTCTAATGCATCTATATGAAAATTTTATTTTTAAGAGAAGAAGAATGAACCCACGAAAAACTCCAGGGTCCCACCGGGCATGCCAGAATGTTTCTCTAAGTTTTTGCTAATACATTCAGAAGAAGAAGTAAACTAAGGTTAAGACTTAAGGGTTTGACGTTACCTGGATTAAGTGCGCACCGTATCCAAGCATTTGTGGGAACTCCTCTTTGGCTATGGAGGAAACACCTATTATAAGAAAGAAACTTGAATAAATAAAATGTTAGAAGATGATATGGTGGACTACCATGCTATGCGCTTGATCCCAGAAGTGTGAAGCTTTGTAAGGGATGATAATCCACTATTTATAGAAAAGACTTTTGTATAAAAAGAGATGATAAAAGACTAAAAAAGAGAAAAATAGATAATGTGTAACTATTTCCTACAGTTAGTCTGTGACAGTCATTGATGTCAGTGGATTTGCTGAGGTTGGTAGGGTCAATGGTGCCGACGTCGGTTAGGCTATCAATGTCGGTAGGGGTTGTTGACCTTGGATGGCTTTCAGGGTATTTCTATGGTGGGAAAAGGAGTCTAGGAGTTTAAAGGTTTGTGTAGAGTTGTGGGAAGGTGAATAAGGTCTGAGGAAGGGCAAAGGTAGAGGATAGGTGTGAAAATAGGGTAAGAATAAGAAGAAGGCCTTTCAGCCTCTCCACAAAAGAAGTCAGGCTCTTGATAGTATTTTTAGAAATAGTAAATGGAAACTAATTAACCATGTATTCTAAAACACTAAATTGAGAACCAAGAATACTTAGCTCTATTAGATGAAGAACCAGAGGTGTTAGAATGTTTATCCCTGTTGTGGCTAATGTTGAGGTCCTCGTGCAATATTCCAATCCAGTCTTTAGAATGACTTGTGCAGAGCTTTGGTAGCCAGGAGAGTGATAGTCAAATTCTAATGCTTGGTCTTAGAGTGTTTACATCAATATGCGAAGAGGTAGGGGAGAGCTCAATGTTAGAGCTAGGCTTATGTAACTGATGTCAGTGATCCCACTGGTGTTGACTGAGGGTTGACTTCCATTGGTAGAGCGAGAATAGGTAAATGGGCTATTTTTAGTTCTTTGCCCATTTCTCCATCTGCCAAGTGCTTTTACCATTGGAGAATGGTCAAAATATGGGTTTATTAGGCATGGGTGTTGGTTAGGGAGTTAATATGGAGTGATAATAGGTCTTAGGTAGTTAGGATTTGGAGGACCTAGTCTCAGGGTGACTCATAGGGTACGAAATGGTCTTAGGGTGAGGTGTCTAGGTGAGGTGTCAAGGTGAGGTGTCAAGGTGAGGTCATTAATTTAAAATAAGTAGTTTTTAAATTAATAAGGTGTGGGTTAGGAGTGTTAACATTAGAAGGGGACCAAGGGGGGGTTGACACGATATTGGTTTCTATAATTTCATTGATTGAGTGAGTGCTCATTAATAAAGGAGTCATCAAGCTAAATTCAACTAATTAGAACTAAGGTACTAATTAGGGAAGTGGCAAAAACTAACATCCAATCCAAGCAAAATCATTACAACTAGCATAGGCCAATAACAAGGATAGACCAAAGCAATTCAACCAAAATAGGAATGGTGTGGGAAATGGAGTAACTAAGTCACACCATGTCCAAACAGTGTAAACACCATCCACCCAGATGGCACCACCTTTTTAACTTACTCCTACCCAACAACCTCTTTATCCAATAGTGCTTGGGCACATGTAGTAAATGTAACCACCTTTGACATTGCAAGTTCCTCATCTTAGGAGAACAATACCTACTCACTGTGTTTTTAGTGATCTTAGTGAGCCTATTGAACTTGTGTTTCATAAAATTTATACTACTAATTTGATTAGTTGGCCTATAACAAAGAATTACCTGTAAGTCATACCTTATCTTGATTGATACCATGAAAATGAATTCAATGAGTATTATCAAGTTAATGGGCACAATTTACAAATATTTGTGCAAATAAAGCATTTTATTGAGAATATGTTGAAGAATGGGGAGATAACATTAGATAATAGTGCTTCTACCTCCAATAAGACTCTTGGGATTTATAAAAACCCTTTTCCCCAACATAATAAATAATATCAATAATAACAACAATGAAAACATTAACTTCAGCCAGTATAATAACAAAATTAAAGGCCGAATTAGTAGAATCAATAATCGAACCAACAACATCAAAATAATGGATAGAACCAAGGTTAGAATGGTAAAAACCAACCAACCTACCATGTATTTGCACATGAATACAATAGAGCTATAGGCCATATTATATGAGGTAGCATTAATACCATCTCCATTAATCTTAGACCAAATTCTAATCAGATGAGACCATTGCTAACCATACCAAACCAATCCAATCACTTAATCAATCCTTCCTTGACCTAGGATCGCACATAGGTAAACCAACAAATAGGGATTCCCACTTTTGGACCTTATATCAATAAATTAACCTTGCCTCATGACAACACATAAGTGCATCAGTAACTAAGACTTGTCCTATCTAGTCCCACACCATTACCATCATTTGTTAGCAATCATGGTCCTAAATTCAATCTTTATTGTGCAATAATAACTTAGAGGTCAAATATTAACATCCTAGGTCCACAACTATCTACCACTTCACCCATAATCAAACCATCCATTCAACCTTAGAATAAGCTATTTACCACTAACCTAGAAAATAAGTTTCATATTATGGAATAATTGTAGAAGACAAACCAAATCTCCATTTTTGATATGTTGTGAATGTCAATGATGCACACGAACATTTTGAATGAGTTCTTAACCCAATCTACTATTTCTAGTGACATATCCCCTGATAAATTGTAAGCTTTAGTTGGACACCTAGCTCCCTCCCAAAAAGTTGAATTCAACCAAATCGATATGTTTTCCCTTAGCCCATTTCATAATAATCCATTATACATATAAGTTTATATAAAGTGGCATAAAGTAAATTGTGTCCTTATAGACAATGGATTAGGTGTCAACATAGTATCTCTAAAGCTCATCAAGCTTCTTGGGTACATAATGGTAGATCTCCAACCAAAAATGATAAATATCAAAGCCTATGATAATCAAGAGAGAGAATCACAAGGCACTATTAACTTACTAGTTATCATTGGGCCTTTAACTTATGATAAACTTTACAATGTGATTAATCTTGAGTTGTCATATAATATTCTTCTAGGTAGGCCTTGGTTACATGAGATTCATGCAGTCCCATCAATGCTACACCAATGTATCAAGTTCTCCCACTCAGGGATAGAAGTGAATATTTTAGGAGATTTACACCCATATGAATATTGTAAACATCTTGAGGCTAATTTTCGAAGCTAAAATTACCAATACAACACGAATCCAAGTTTCAATTAGGATAAAATAAAGGCCATACTTATTGATTCTCTAGAGTATAATTGTATAAATCCTAATACCTTATATTCGTTTTCCCACATACCACCTCCTAAAGCTTCCAATTATTTTACTATCTCACTTAATGGCCCAGGGGAGTATGAGACACATGATACCTTTCATATTTAAAATCTTCCTAAGAATCCAAATACCTTTGGAAGACCTAAACCTACCCCACACATGTATTGGTAACAAAAGATCAAAAATAAAAGACCTTTCATATTTGTACCAACATCTAGCCTATTACCAGACCCTCTTGAAGGAGATGAATCATGGTTATACAATGGAAAGGTGGATGATTATTTTAAGAGTGAAAAGTATCTTATTCCCAATCAGATCATGGAACATCAAGATTATGGAAGAAGAGGCCTCAGACCAAATCAACAAGGAACCATTGAGCCAATTTTTGTGACTAAATATAAAAGACCCCATGGACTTGAATTTAAACTACCTAGGAGTGACCCCACATATCTTATTCACATTCCATCACTAAAAACTAATGATGATGATGATGTTGAAAGTGAAGTGGAGTTTGATCATAGCCTTATCTTTGATAACCTAGCTAAGACTAACATGTTTGATAACAATACCATATGTACCCTTAGCCCAATCATTTGTAATATCTCATTGCCATTATATTATCCCCAACTGATAGATTGGGACCAAAATGAATCTAGTTTATTGATTCATGATTTTTAGAATGATGAGGCATTTTGTGATTTTTTAGGCCTTAGAGACAACATTTGATTGGAAGATCATAAATCAGGGTTCTCAATCACATTAGATCTTGAAGCCTATTTTGGAGAGCAGGTGAACACCCTTAGCCAAAACAAATAAATAAAACATTGAGGTCTCAAAGTGAAAACCTCTTTGAGGTTATTTTTGACCAAGGAAAAAGTAAAGATAAAGGCCAATCTAGTGGTGAAAACCTATTTCATGTGCCATTAGATAGGGGTGTTCATTCTTCTTCAAATTTAGACCAAAAGACCACTAATGATGAACTAGCTTATGGATCTGAGTTTAGTTTTGAGAAAAAATAAGTATTTTATCAAATTATTTAGTAATTTTTTACTATTTTTGTCACATGTCCAGATCTCCCATTGGGGGACTCAGATTCATCATGTCTAGGAGAAGTTGAAGAGCAAGTCCTAATAGAGGACACTAATATAGTCCAATAGTTCAAGTCTTTACCTACTATCCTAGAAGATGGATCAACCCTTCTAGTCAAGGATACAATAGAAGTAAACATAGAGACTTTATCAGACCTAAAATAGATAAGATTAATCACATCCCTCATTGAGGAGGAACTAAATTCTTTATAGCTCTATTGACAGAATGTGTAGATATCTTTACGTGGGCTTATTCTGAAATGCTAGGTTTAGACCCCACCTTGGTTTTACATTACCTTGTGATAAATCTTGATGCAAAATTATTTAATCAAAATTTATGTAATATGCATCCTCATATTGATGTATTATTAAATAAAGATTTGTAAAAACTCTTAGAATCAAGATGTATTCAATCCATTCACTACTCAAAATGGATATCTAATATTGTACCTGTTAGTAAAAAACTTGAAGGAATCAGAATCTGTATTGATTTTTAAGACAAATAAAACTTGCCCTAAGGAAAATTTTCCATTGACTAATATTGGCATGATATTTGAATCCACAATGGGTTATGAAATGCTTTCACTCATGGATGGCTTTTCAAGATATAACCATATTAGAATAGCACCAATAGATTAACACAAGATAACATTCACCACTCTATGGGGAGGATTATATTATCAAGTTATGTTATTTGGTCTTAAGAACATTAAATACACATATCAAAGAGACATGACCATCATATTCCATGATATGATGCATGATATTGTTGAAGACTATATCGATGACATACTAGACAAATCAAAAACCAAGGTTGACTATCTTGTAGTGCTACATAGAATATTTGAAAGACTACATGAGTACAAAGTTTGACTAAAAGAAATGTGTATTTGGAGTAAAATAAAGAAAATTTATTATATTCATCATGTCTCACAAAGGCACTGAAGTTGATCCAACAAAAGTCCAAGATATAATAGAGATGCCACCATCAACCAATTTGAAGCAACTTCATAGTTTGTAGGGCAAGATCTAGTCAATCTGATACTTCATATCTCAGTTACTATACAAGTGCCATACATTTACACATCTTATGAAAAAGGTAATTGCATTTCACTAGGATAATCGTTGCCAAACAACTTTTTAGTAGCTAGAATATTACCTAGCAAATCTATCTATTTTGTTACCCCCTATGCTAAGAAAACCATTCTTGTTATACCTATCAGCTATAGATAATGCTTTGGGGCCACTTCTAGCTCAACATGATGACAATGGAAAAGAGCATGCCATATACTACTTAAGTCATACATTGGTCATGTATGAACACAACTATATGCCTATTGAAAAATACTATTTATCCATGGTCTTTACAACTCAAAAATTGTGCCACTACATGTTGAACAATAAGACCATGGTCATTTCAAAGGTGGATCTTCTTAAGTATTTATTATCTAAAACAATTTTACAAGGTAGAATGTCAAAATATATCATGATTCTTAGTGAGTTTGGCATCGAATACGTCAATAAAAAACCCTTCACGAGGCAAGTTATTACAGATCAGCTTGTTGAAGCATCCCTTGCAAACATAGAACCACTCAAATTCTAATTTCTTGATGAATCCATAATGACATCATTGACACACCTCTTGAGGAGCAACACTAGAAGTTATATTTTGATGAACCATTTATTGCACATGGGTCAGGGGAAGGTCTCTTATTTATTACACCATAAGGGGATATAATTCATAAGTCTTTTAGAATCAATTTTCCTTGTACAAATAACATGATGAGTATGAAGCACTTGTTGAAAGATTTTGATAGGCAGTACAGTGGAACATATCTCATATCAAGGTTTATGGTGATTCTCAGTTAATCATAAATTAGGTCACAGACCATTTCTAGACTAAAGATGACAAGTTGGTTCCTTACAAAGCTATGGTCAACACTCTAAAACAATAGATTTTTGACATTCAATTTGTGCATATACCAAGGGTAAGTAAAATAAATGCAGATGTTATGTCCACTATTGGATATTTGATTTGACAAATAGACAAAGCTAGAGAGATTAGTTCTTCATCAAGAATTTGTTTTCACCAACTGAAGAACCTTCAACTGTTGCCATGATTTGTGATATTGTTGGTCCTAATTATATCTGGTACTCAGATCTTTACAAATACCTTCATGACCAAGTTTTACCACCTGACCTATCCTATAAACAAACCAAATCCTTTATCTATCACTCCACTCATTATACCCTACTTGGATCAACTCTATACAATCATAGTTTTGATGGAATTATTCTTCATTGTTTAACTTTGGTAGAATCTACACTAGTGTTATGAGAAGTTCATAAAGGGGTATGTGGATCCCACACTAGTATGGCCACCCTATCTAAAAATATCTTACATACTAGTTATTATTAGCCCATGATGGACATAGATGCAACTACATATGTAAAGAAGTGAAACAAATGTAAATGGCATACCAATTTGATTCATACCCTAGAAAAGACTCTAAATCTAGACACCATGGCCATTTTCTACATGGGGCCTTGACCTCATTGGGGAGATCAATCCCACCTTATCATATGGCCATAAACATATCCTTACCACTATTGAATATTTCACTATGTGGGTTGAAGCTATACCCCTCACTTACATGAATGGAAAGAAAATTTCTGCATTCATCTTTAACCATCTCATTTGTCACTATGCTATCCCCTCTAACATTATATCTGATAATGGAGGATCATTCAAGAACAAGGATGTCAACAATATATGTGCCGAATATAACATCACACAACATTTTTCTATGGCATATTACCCTCAAGGTAATGGATAGGCTAAAGCATTAAACAAAACCATTGTCAACATTATCAAAAATATTATTAATGATGCCAATCATGATTATCACCTTCAAATATTTTTCACCCTTTGGGCATACCATACCAATCATTGTACACCCACATGAGCCACTCTATACTCACTTGTTTATGGTACAAAAGTCATCCTTCCTATTGAGGTTGAGTTACCTTCATTATGCATATATTTCAAGCATGTCCTAGATGATCATGACTATCAAGTAGCTCACCTACAAAAGATAGACCTACTTGATGAAAAATGCATAGTTGCACTCAAAAATCTCTAGGCATATCAGAACTGACTCAAAGGCCACTTCAATCGATGCATCAAGTATAGAACATTTAAAATTACTAATATTGTTCTTAAAGAAAACCAAAAGAATACCATGGTTGAGAAGAATCATAAAGGTAAATTCAAATTAAACTTGATAGGCCCTTTCATCATTATTTTATATTATAGATCAAGAGCATACAAGTTCACCACACTAGATAAAGATGAACTTCCTAAGTTCATGAATATTACTCACGTCAAGTGGTAGTATGTTTGATCACTATGGTGTATTGTATATAAGGACCATTTTAGTTTTGCTACTTATCACTTTTCTTCTTTGTAGAAATATCATTCTTATCATTCCTCTTAGCCTATTACTTATCCATTTTACCATTCTATTCTATCGACCAACCATGTTTTGCATCGTATCTACCTAGCACTTTTGACCTTGGTTTTGCCATTAGTTGCACATCTTCAACACTAATGAATCCAATCCATTCTAGTAGTTTTTTTATTATTTCAAATAGAGATAGTAATTTAGAGAACTATGATAGAAGTTTTGGTAGTTGCACCCTTCATTTATAGTTCCTTTCTTATCCCTAAGCTTACTACTAATTATAACTACCTATGGGCAAATTAGTACCATTGATCTATGTTGGTGTGACCTATATATAGCGACCTATGGGAAAAATTGGGGCAAAATTTGTTTATTGAGCCTTAACATACCAAATTACCATTTTTTATGACCTACTATGCCTTTATACCAACTATGCCTATTTTGTTTGAATTGATTGTTACATTAGTAAGGTTTTTATGTTGTTATGTAGAACTATAGTGATTTGAGGTCCTACTCTAGGACTATATAGGTAATTCTCAATATTTATTGAGGTTAGCTTAGTCACCCTCTCCAACCACACTCTCACCATTTTTATAGCAATCTAAGCTATGCTCTCATCATTTTACTAGCAATCTAAGCTACACTCTCATCATTTTTCAAGCATCTTAAGCAATGCTCTTTCCATTTTATGAGCTTAAACTATTTAGTGTCTCTTCATTATTTATCGAGTTGAGATATTCCAAAAATTCCAAAATCATTTGTAAAACCATTAGGAAAAAACAAAAAACATTGACCACTTCTTTGCCTTAAGGATTATTAGAACCCTTACTAAGTTACAAGCCAATCACTTGTAATTTAGTTTCCCCATTCTTTTTTTGGCCTTTGCTCCCATGTACTTGCCATTTTCCAAGACTATTCCTATTCTTCTATCACATCCATTCTATTTGTTTTCATAAGTTCTCATTTTCTTCTCATTTCTTGGGAGAACTACATTTGGCCTAAAGTTTTTTTTAGATATTATATCCATAGAACTATGTAGGCAATATCCACCTGCCTAGTGCATATAGAGACAACTCAGCCACCACTTTCCTTTTCTTCTATTCCCCCATTCTTTTAGTTTGTTGAGTTGTTGCCTATTTTATAGGGGCAATGTTCATATGGCTTAAATTAATTTATTTGTTTCTTTGTTTATTTCTTTATTGTTTTTTTTTGTGCCTATTTGTTTGATTTATATACTGTTGACTTGATTCAGTCTATATGTATTCATTGGATGATTTCTTACCCACACTTACACTTGAATCCATCCATATTCATGTTTTTACATTTTCATCATGATTTTTATCAATGGTGCATTATTTTCTAGTTAGTATTGGATTTTAGGAGTCAGTACTTATGCATATTTTAGCTAATTCCTCATGATGTTATACCATGATACCTACCGACATATGCTATAACAAACCGTAAATTCAATAAATCTATTAAAAAATGATGGAATTAATATTTCTTTGGCACTTACATCTTGATTCAATCCTAATCATATCCTACAAAGATTAATTAAATAATGAAATAATTTTAATCTTTATTAGTTTGAACGAGCATCTCCCTACTAGCAGGTTGTCTCAATTCATCTTTATCCTTGGTATCAGATTATCATCATCCTCATCCAAGTCAATCATGTTTTCCATCATCAGGGTCCAATGATTATAACCACCTATGAGTAAATCATTGCACATCATTCCACCTACATTTATCAATGATTATAACTACCTTTGGACAAATCATTATGTTGTCACTACTTTACTTTTTCTACACATACAAGGGTATGTTGTTATCTTGTGTGTCTATCCTAATTAGGGTAGCTCCATATTATCAATGATTATAACTACCTTTGGGCAAATCATTATGTTATTATACCACATTTCCACTATCAAGGTACAATGATTATAACTGACTTTGGGTAAACCATTATAAACCATCCCACTTGCATTCTTAATGATTTTGACTACTTTTTCAAATTCATTATGTTTTCAACCCATCATTTTCCTTTCTTTGGTCCCCTCATTTTACTTATTTCTTTTTGAGGGACCATTTTCCCACCTTTCCTAGTGCTAACCATTCCCTCAAGGAGACATCATGCAATCCATCAATTGTCATTGAAGTTGTAGGCATACAAGAGATTTTCATTCTTTGAGAAGACATTACTATGTTTATATCTTACAATGCCTTCCCAAATAGGAGAAAACTATAGACACTTAAAATTGGCCATTGATAACCTCCAACCAAGATTTTGACCAATTTCCACCAAAATGCATAATTTGGCCTAAAAATACTAAAGCACATTAAAAGAGTTGAAATTGATATATTCAAGTACCGATTTTGGCTAGGGTGTCACTAAATGGGGCAATGCATTTTATGGGCCAACTAACTTTGATCATATCATTTTGAGTAAAAATGCTAATTTTGCACCTTGGTCCCCTTGATTGATCTTTTCTATAAAATCTCTTACACAAGACACATGCATTTGTTATTTTTTGTTGGAAACATCCTAAATGAGATAATGGATCTAAATCATCTGACATCACATCCTGATTCCAATCAAGTAAAATTTTGGGCCAATAATAAGGCATTTTGATCAATTTGAGTAATTTGTGTACAAAGTGCTTAATCATGCTTAAGAGATAATTAAACCAAATTAGAGACTAATTAATAATTCCATGGAACTTGTTGGATTTTTTTTTTGGAAATTAATATTGAATATATGCATCATCAGGTGACCTCATTTCTTGGGAAGACATCCCTTGGTCATAAATGCCACAAATATCAGGGTTTATGCCTCTCATGCCTCATAAAGACCCTCTATTCTTATTAAATACCCCTTATTCTAAAATAATTATGAGAGATACTTATATATTTTTATTATATAATTCAATTAGCTATGCCCATCCATCTCAAGGATACTTATAGATTTTTATTATATAATTCAATGAATCCATGACCACACATCTCAATATTGAGATGGACAGGCATGGTTAATCCTAAACAATCTCAAAAATATATAAATAGGAGGCCTTGAATATTTAATTTTAAGCTTGGATAATGAAAATGTATAATGCTAAATTGATTCTAAAACCTAATATAAATTAGTGTTATTATGCCCAAATATTGAGCCAAGCCAAGCCAAAGCCACAAGGTGCCAAGGAGAGATGGAGGTATCCAAGCTTCCATTGATGCAGACTGCATAATAATAAAATGATAAATCCACTACAATAATAATTTTTTAGCATCCAAATAAGGTAAAACAAGGTTTATTTTACATTTTAGTTGTGTCTTTCATTATAATTTTGTTAACTAAGCCCTCCCTAGTAACTACGCCTCGAGATGTTGTGCTAGTGTGTTTATTTCATTTTGTTTTCATTTTGGAACTAACACCATACTAACCATCTTCTCTTGAGTCAAATTCCTAGTTCATAATATAAGTATTGAAGATCAAAATCACCATGACTAGTCTTCAAGGCAAACTGATAATTCTGGGTAAGCAAGTTGCAATGATGAGTTTGAGGCTCTATGCCATGAGATAAAGCATATAATGAATATGATGTTATTTTTTGGGACATATATGTACTATCTATGTTTTTTATAAGGTTTTATAGTTATTTAAATTTATTGAAATGGTGAAGCCAAAATGGGTTGACTAGTTTAGGTTTGACTATGTGTACTAAAGACAAACGATTGGTCTATGAGACCAATATTTAGCATTAGATATTATATTAATTATACTTAGATTGATATATAAATGTGAAATAATATCTTTAATTTGTCATATTTCATATTAAATATTATTTTAGGTGTTAAAAATCAATTTTTCATGAATGTGTTTTGATGTTAGTTGGCAGTTCTAAGTGGGGTACTTGCAGACAAGGGTTTGAGAAATTTTGCCCTAAGTTGTGAAGCATAAATCACATGGTGATGAACCTAAGTTCAATTATCTTATATTTATGTGATTTTTTTCCATGATTTCTTGGTAAATTTATGTTTATTCTTTAGTTATTCAAGATAGACTTTTCGGATATGCATAATCCTAATATGAACAGTACTAATTGTGTGATCCAAGTAGTGGTTTGAGATAAAAATATTTATGAAGATAATATGAGATTAGTATGGGTATATTTTAGTGTCATATGATATTTTCCTACAATTTCAAATGTTTGAATTTTCTCTAAGAAGATCAAAGAGTAATGTGTGTTAAGTAGGCCTAATGGGATTAGGTCTCCATGAGACCTAAAGAAGAGATAAGGCCTAATTGAAGTAGGTTAGACATAAAGGGACTCTAAGAAAATTTTATCATGTCTAAAATATGTCCTAATATCCATTTCATTATGTACCTAATAGGGTAAGGATGTTTGGTAGGCTAATAAGGATATGAACAAGAGACTTGTATCAATACTGGGCAATTTTAAGCCCATTTGTGTTTGTAGAGTGTAAGTGAATAAGATAAAATATTAGTGAGAAGAATAAGGTCTTATATACCATAAAAATAGAATATAGTATCAGCTATGATATTTTACAATAGATTTACATATGAGGATCAAGGTAATAGGACCTCACTAAGTCAAGAAGAGGGCTAGTTGAGCGAAGAAGGCTAGAGTCCACTTTGAGAAGGATAGAAGTGTGTGAATATCTGAGGAAGGGTATCATCATATATTGTATGAGAAAAAAATTATTCTAAAGGTGATAAATTATTTGAGATGGTTGACTTGGTGCTGAGTCATCTAGGGGGTTGGTGCTTCCTTGCAAGTTGGTGCTTGGTAAAGCCTAGCTGAGTTAGTATTTAGCTAGTTGGGGTTGGTATTCCATGTGAAGTGAGTGATTCACTAAATTTGTTGTTTGTCTTATATGAATATATTCCATTTGTAGATATAAATGGGTTTTCATCCTCTTGAGGGTTTCCCACATATAAGTTGTGTTATCTTTTGTTGTTATGTTTCATGCATATGTGAATGGTTACTTAGTCATTGTTTGATTTACATGCTTGAATGAATGTTAATGAATGCTTAAGGGGATTTAAAGGAAAGGTTTTAGAATACTGATTCACCCACCCCCCCCCCCCTCTCATTTTTCTTCCAACATGTCCCCTTCCCCTATATCTTATTTATCTCCTTTATTTCATGAAATAAGAGCCACAATTAGTCAATTTATCTCTAAAAGGGAAAAATGATAATGTAGAAACAACACATGGTAGTCTGTTTTGTTATCGTAACTATAAATAATCCTCTTTTATGTCAATTTCATGTTAAAGGAGACAATTTTAGAAAAATTTGCTTTTTGAATTAAACATAGACACACAAAATAAGATATGGTGTTCTAGTGTATCCCCTTCCCTTAAATAAACATTTTTTGGCCTAATTAATATGAATTCATTATATAAATGGAACATCAATAAAAATATGATATATCTCATGGTATTTAATGTCTATTTCCCTATTTTCAAAAAATGTTACTTCTATTGCATGTGAAATGGGCCTGTTAATAATAATTTTCTCTAAAAAGGATACATGAATATATAAAAATGACACATGGTGGTCTAATTTGTCCTTTGCCCATAAATATTCTTCTATTTCCTCAATTTCATGTGACATGGACCTTGTTGAATTGATTTTTATGTAAAAAATAATCATTGACACATATAAACAACACATGGTGGTATATTTTCTCCTTGTAGCCCTAAATATTTCATTGATTCACTGATTACATGTTAAAGGTGCCACTTTTTGACAAAGTTACCATAGAAAGGAAAAATGTAGACAAAAATATAACACATGGTAGTCAAATATGTTTGATTCCTCTAAATCAAGTGGTGATGTCTCTTCTCTATGTGAAAGGGCACTTTTACAATGAGTTCATTCTAAAAACAAAACATAGATAAATAAAAACTATATAAGTGTTGGTCTTTAATATTTAACCTAACCCCAAATATTTAAATGTTTCCTTTATTAGATTTCAAATAAGTGGCCCCATTATTAAAATTCTCTCTAAAATGGAGAAATAAACACAAATAAACGAGAAATGGTGGTCAAATATGTCATTTTCCCCTAAATCTTCATTTTCCCCCTTAATTACATGTGATAGAGGCCTTGTTTAGTCAATTTCACTCTAAAATGGAAACTTGAACATAAAAAATGTACACTTGATGGTCTATTTTCTTCCCATGATAATAAATCTTCATATTTTACAATAATTTAATGTGAGAGGGGCTCATTTTAGTATTATTCTATTTATAAATGAAACATGGACACATAAAAACAACACATGGTGGTCTAATGTGTTGCATATCCATAAACAAACAAATGTTTCCTTTATTACATGTGAAATGGGGATCATTAATATAAACTCAATACAAAAATGAAACATTGACAAAAAATAAACACATATCATTGCCTATAATGTGTCCCTTAGCCTTAAATCCATAAAGGTTCCTTCCATTACATGTGGAAGGGGTATCATTATCAAGATATTTTTTTCTAAAAAGGATAGATAAACACATTCAAACAACATGAAGTTGTGTAATGTGTCCCCTACCTTTGAATCCTACTTTGTTACCTTAATTGCATATTATAGGTGGACCATCTAGTCATTTTAGATATATAAAATAAACATGAACTCGCTAAAATTACACATGGTAGTTTTTTTCTAACATGTCCATATACATTCCTTGGTTACATTTATTTCATGTAAAAGGGGTAATTATTAGTCAAATTCACTCTAGAAAGGAAAATTGAAGACATTTTAAAACAATAAATTGTTGTCTAATTTGTTCCCTACCCCAAATAATTAAATATAGCCTTTATTGTGTGTGATATGGGCCCAAGTACTCTAAAAATAAAACCTAACCACACAAAAATAACACATGTTGGTTTCTAATATGTTCCTTGACCTTAAATTGAAAAACTATTGTATCAATTGCATGTGAAAGGGATATGTTTACTATAATTCATTCTAAAAATGATGCATGAACATATATAAATGGAATATGGTGTACTAATGTATCCCGTACCAATAGATATTATTATATTTCCTCAATTGCATGTGAAATAGACCATATTATGTCAATTTCATTATAAAATTAAGTCATGAACAAACAAAGGAATCACATGGTGTTATATTTTCTCCATGTGGCTATAAAATATACTTTGTTACATTAATTGTAAGTGAAAATATTAAATTGAATCTAGAAATGTTAAATCCCATTTTGACATGTATAGGATAAGAGCACCTAGCTCTAATCAACATCATAAAACATACTAATAGTGTTTATCCCCTTTGAGGATAGGGAATGATCCATTGAAATTATTCATGATTTTTTATCTAAAAAATTAATAAACTAAAATTATTACTCCTCAATATTGATATACTTTAAAGTATTTTTATGTCACAGGGAAATTAAATCATTCACTATCAATCATATAATTATGTTAATCTAATAAAGGATTCTACAAGCCTTTTATTGAATCATTATAATGTGTGATAATTTTAATTCTCTTCCACCATAAATCAGACACCATCAAAATGGATCTTCCCTAAACATTTATTCACCTAGCTTCAAAGGGACAATGTTAAATGGATTATTATCTTACCGAATATATATGTACCTTCTTGTCTTTTACTAACCTTAAATTAACTTCACAGTGCCGTAATATTTATGTGATTATTTAACTTTTAAGTAGTTAATTATTCACTCCATGGAACCATATGACCAAACTAGCCAACATTGGTGATATTTATTAATAAATTAATGGACCTATATCACTCTAAAAACTCATTCTTCTATGGTTTCCTTAGCTAAGCCACTTGTCTGATGTAGTTCCACGTGGCTTAAATTTTCCTATCTTTAACGATACTTGTTTGGGTAGTCGTGAATTTTGTAAAATATATTAAATATTTGCCTAAAGGAATAATTATGTCATTCTTTATGAAGCATACTTTAGCATGTGCAATAAAAAAATAAAAGATATTAATGTAAATGAACAATATGATAGTGATGCATTATGTAAAAAGGAGGGTGCATTAATTCAAATAATTAAGGTCTTAAGCCAACATATATAGGCATGTATATTCATTATTTAATGATTTTGAAGTTTTAATCTTTATTTTTGATAAAATCCCAGTAGGGCATAGACCTGTGTGGGTAAAACAAGTCCATGTCATTGTAGGACAACTATGAGAGCTTTTTGTTTAAGCAATGGCGAAAACTTGCATTTGTGTTATTTTGGAAAATAAATTTTAAGTAGCCCTAGTTAGTGTGGGTTGTTTTGAATGGCTACCAGTAATGGTTCACTACTAAAGTTAAAATTAAAACTCTTATCTGAATTCAACTATGCTTTCATATTATTTGAATTCAAATGACTCATAGAGATTGATTGTGGTTTATTTGATAAATTTTCTCAATGGAGTTTGTCTATAACTTGTTCGATAAAATGCATCATAGATCTTGGTTATTAAGTGATAAAAATGAAGTTTGGCTTCAAATTGTTTGATAAAATGATTTATGAAGCTTGGTTTTAAATTTTTTGGCAAAATTTCTCAATGGAAGTAAGGTGCAATTTTTTTGAAAAAATACATCATGCAACTTGGTTGTAAATTGTTTGACAAAACTCCTCAATGGAGGTTGGCTGCAAATTATTTGAAAAAATGCCTCATAGAGCTTGATTGTGATTTGTTTTACAAATTTCGTCAATGGAGGTTGGCTAAATTTTTTTTCACAAAATGCATCATAGATATTGATCATGATTTTTTTTTTATAAAATTTCTCAATGGAGGTTGGTTTCAAATTATTTGACAAAATGCATTATAGAGATTGGTTGAGATTTGTTTGATGAAATTTCATCAATGGAGGTTGACTCCAAATTATTTGACAATATTATTAAATATAGGTTGAATGTGAATTTTATGACATAATGCTTCAATGGAGGTTGAATGAGAATTACTTATAAATTATTGGTTTTATGCTTCACCTAGATAATTATTACATTTGCTTTTTTTTGTTGAAAAAGGTATGATCAGATTGGGTGTGATGTTCCATCATGATTGTTAATGGAATGAAATGTAAAATAGAGCATAAATTACCCTATTTTTATCTTGAGTGGTGTTTGAATTTATTGGAATTTTTTTGGCCATTTTTACAATAAAGGTTGATCCTTGCACTCTGATTGTTGGCCTAAAAACATTAGGGTCAATTAACTATGTAGTGATATAAATAGACTCTAGTTACTCTATGAAATCTATTATTATATATCTTATTTATGGTGAACTTATTTTGTTTTCATATCATGATTGACAATCGTAAATTGTCCTACCTTATTATAACATATGAGTTTAGTCTCTCATCCTCATATTGTAGGTTGACTATGCATAACATTGTATATATGTGTAAAACAAAATAGAATCCTTTTATTATTTAATCACGTAATATTTTGAATAATTTATTATTTCTTTATGCATATTATATGAACCATATTTAAATGCATATTGTATGATTATGATGATTAATGTTGAATGTTGATATGTAGTAAGACAAGACGAGTGAAATTTTGAATGATTTTGTTAAACTTATTAAATTTTAAGTGCTTATTGTTTTCAAATGAGTTCATTGTATGAAAATAATTTTAAATGATACTCTATCACATGGATATAATTTTGTAATGTGGTCTTTATGATTGAGTTTTGTTTTTTGGTATCATTATTATGATTGTTCCTGAATGATTGATACATTGTGTTATGGCCTATTTTCTTTATTTATGGATTGGATAATGAATGATGTTGTTTTTTGGATACTTAAGAATGAAGATAAATTCATAAAATAAATGAAATATTATTTTTTGTTATCCCATAAGATTCCTCCCAAATCGTATGGTTATACAGGGCAAGTGGTGACCTATAATTGCACATGTTTAAGACACTATTGTAGAGATATGTTCAGCATGGGTTGTATTATGCTTATTTAAATTGTATCTATTTTTTTATCTTGATTTATTTCTATTAGATTTAAGTTGTAGAATGATAATTTGAGAAATAAAATGCCATTTATTAGCTAACACACATATTATAATAGTCAAGTGTAGGGTTTCCTATCATTGTTTATTCCTATGACTTATTAAAGTTGGTGACTTCAATGTCTTAATTACTTTGGGTTTCACTTACTATCAAAATAGGATTGTGCATATAATATTAATATGATGCATTAGATTGTATTTGTTCTATGAGATAGAATGATAATTACTATGACATTTTTGGTCTAGCCACTATAAGGTGTGCTAGTTTGTAAAAACATTAACTTGAAAGATAAATTTTATTATAGTTTATTTTAAATATACTAAGGTTAATATATAATTTTACCCTTGTTTTGTTATTTATTGGCAATTCCATGTTGAAATCTTGACTTTAGGCTTGTCTCAAGTATATTTTACTTGTATATATTTTAACATTCTTAATGAGACCTATATTGAACTTGAAGCTTGTTTTTCTATAAACAAACACTTTGGTATTTATTGTGTTTACTCATAGTCATGCTCATATTTTTTAACCCTAATTTGGATGTTGATCCTATTGGGTAGATAGGGTTAAGAATAGAAAAATTATAGGGAACCACAAGGGTGAATATCAGATCTACAACATGTCAATTAAATTCTAAACTTATTTATCATAAGCTAAAAATAATAAACTAAGATAAGTTATTTATGTAAATTGAAACTATGCTAGATATATAAATGAAAAATAAATGATATAGTTAGCTAGTTCTAATATTAAAATAGATATGGATATATAATAGGATAAAATTAGGTGGGAATTTAATTTTGGAATAGTTATCAAATTCTATATCTGGTGCCTTTGGTTATCTAGATAGGTACGTCAATGTTGGATGGTTACATTGACACTATAGTTTGAGTCTGATAATAGTGTGTTGTATAAAATATAGGATAAATACGATGTGAATACCTATATATTTTTAGTTTTTTCCTTACCTTCACTTAGGTGCATTAATATCTATGCCATAGACTATCAATCCTTTTGAAATGGTAAAACCCTAGCTTCCCATCTCTAATGTGACCTTGGGAAAAATGGCTTAGTGGGCACATAGTGTTGATCTAATCCTAATGACCACATTGTCAAAGGGCATTGCCTACATATACAATACTCTATAATAGGGCCTTAGACTCATGTTGTTCTCCCCTCCATGTTGGATTGTGTGTGAATCATGCAATGTGTGTAAAGAAAGTACAAGAATGACCAATCTTGTAACTTAGAAACTGAGACCTTATGACTAATCCTTTAATACTTCATACATATAGATGTGTTGTACCTATGAATGGTATGCAAATAGTTAGGATTTAATCAATTGAATGTTTGATAGAGTGCTTTTGGTAAGTGCCTTAGTCTTTTTGGTTTGATTTATAGGTCAAAAATGAATGAGCATTCATATTATATTTATACCAATCATATCTGGAGATAAATTGCATTAAATAACTTATGCCAATGATTATAATATATTTTATTTATAGACTAGATGAATTTAGTGCACTAGAAACTTGTATTGGGGTAGGATAATAACATTGATGCTACTATTTATCGTTGATGTTAGTGTCCAAGGAGTAATAAAATAGGTATAGGATCCAAAAAATACAAAGGTGTACGATAAGTACATTTTAAACATTTTGTGAAGGATAGGATGTATATGTCATCAATATAAGATTAATCATACTAAGAGATAGGTAAAAGGAACAAGATAGAGTAGATGTGAGGCTTATAAAACCAAGACATGTGTAGAACTAAGAGGAACAACTAAGGTCTAAGTTTTCTAGATGTATAAAATTGAGGTGCTACATAATCACAAAATATCATCTTCATTTCACCCACTTTAATATCATAATAAAATTTCTAGTTTAAAGGAAAAAAAAATCTACCTAGCTATGTATTCACACCTTATATTTTCTTGATTTGAATTTGAGTGCTTTACTAGTGACTAACCTACAACCAAGACCATGTTATCATGTAAAATTAGTGCATATAATTTGGGTTAAAATTACTTAAAATATATTGAAATTGAAAGATCAAGGCTTATGAGTACACATTTCTATCGATATAATTGCCTTGGTTATTAGCAAGTTATTTTGCAAATGTTGTGTCATTGTAAGGATCTAAAATTGAGTTTAAATTTCATATATCTAAGGAGATAGAGAGATTGGAAGGCACATGCTCCCAAATTTGGAACAAAAGTGAGTTTCCACGTAGCAATTGAGATTATCTCAATCATACAACCTAGTGATACGTATAACTTGGTTAGGTTGGCTCATCTAATCAGATCTAACCTAAAAACTTAAAATATTGAGTGATTTGATCACTTGAACTAGACTGAAAAGGTGAACCATATACTATAGTAGATTGGTTCTATAAATTATATGAGGTATCAGTACATGTAATTGTTTTAGAATCTAAAACTGATTTAGATTTTGTAATATTAGGAACATATGGCATATAGATATGTCTCATGTTGAAACTATGTATAAAAATGGTACCATGTATATATTTATGTCATATGTATGTATTTGAATCATACAAATATGTATTTTGGCCAATTTAGATAACTGTGTAAGTGTGGAGGACATTATTTTAAATCATGTCCCTAATATATATGGAAAACTATGAAAACTGATATAAGTACCAATATGGACGACATGTTTCCAAAACATGCCCCCACTTTAAACTAGAGACATTGAATACTGAATAGGTGTTGAGAACATGCTTCCAAATCATTTTCCCACTGAAGATATAAACTATGAATATTTGGAAGCCACATCTATATGATGTGACCCCTACTGAATCTACAAACTGATATAAGTACCAAATATTGAATGAGTGTGGATAATATGCTTTTAAATCATGCCCCCATTGAATCTAAAAACTTTTAATGTGTGGATAACATGCTTCTCAAGCTTTCCCCCACTAATATACCCCACCTTGATGTGAGGTAAAAATAGTACCTAGTAGTTACCTCACCTTAAGGGAAGAAGATAACCATATGGTTATATATTATGTGCATAGGTAAATGCATCATCGAAGCACATACAACTAATGTGATCACATATATCCCTAATATACATGATAAATATCATGTCAATGTATTTATAGTAATACTATAATCTCAACAAGAAAACAAGCACACACATAAGAGAACTTAAAAGTAAGTCAACAAATAAAGGTCTTAGGAAACCACAAACAAGGGGCATGTTCAAATGCCATAAAATCAAATGGACATGACTTAGTAAAATGTACACAAATAAAGGAATGACATATTTAATTTCTCATACAAAAATCAATAACATATTCAATTATCAAAGAATTAAAACATAGGCACATGGGCCACATACAACAAAGCATATTAAAATGTAAGGCAATAGAAAGGTAAAACACTCAATGAAGTTTATAAAGTAAAAACATAAGAAACCAACATAAAAATGTCATAACAACTCATAGATCAAATGTGTTATCAAAAAATTTCATGTGAATAACATATGAAGTACTATGTGTAAGATATAAGCATAGAAAAGGCATGTGTAAGTACATAAGATCCCAAACACGATAATTTAATGTGACCATATAATGATATAACCTGAAAGTATCAAGATCATAAAATATGGATGCCCCTAACATCTTGGAGATGTGAGTAGATGGAAATCCTAATACCCAAAAGTTCATATAATCATGTATTTGGGTATGCATGTAGATGTGTATGTATAATTAATTGATATGCTATCCCTCATCATGGAACTAACACATATATGCTAAGGATCCAATAGAACATGTAGATGCCAATTTTTCTTTTAGATTTTTGAATGTTTTTATTTTTTAGATACTTTTAAAAGGTTCCATGAATAATTAAAAGTGTCATTAGAATAAAATGGTATCATCAATTAGATGCCTATATGAAGGCCCTTTATCATATGTGCCATATGCATGCATATTAGAATCAAAAAGTTTATCATGCTCTTTTGGTAAACTTGTACTTGGTATCTTTGGTTTACATTTATACACATTTAGTTCCTTGTTTGTTAGTGAGGGATTCAGTTGATAGGTACCAAGTCTTGTAGATATGTATAAATCATGTGGTAAGCTATCAAGTGGGTCAAAATATGTTTTGTTGAACTGTTCATCTTTAGATTGTTCACCATATTGTTGGAATGTTGTTGTCATTGATGTCAAAAGGGTGCATCTTATGAAGGTGTATGGTGAGTTATCATTGAGGTATGTGACAAGGTATTTTTTTAGTTACCATTGATGTCTCTAAGATTATCATTAATGTCATAGAGGTTTTTGTTGCATCTTGTGAGTCCTGATTGTTACAAAGAGGTATGATGGTCAAGTGAGCATTAAAGCATGGTTATGAGGCTCTAGGTATACATGAGGTCATGAGATAATGTTGATCATAAATATATTATTACAATGGTGTGAGAGTTTTTTTTGAAGATTTTTCTTGTTTGACATCATTAAGGGAAGCATGTTTGAGTACTAGTTCTTGAGTAAAAGGTGTCTTGAGAAGCCTAGTCTAAACCCTATGAGAAGGTGTGCATAGTGAATTTTGGTGAATTAAGTGAGCACAATATTTTGATAAGTTTTTTGAAATTATTTGATCAAGTAAGTAAATTTTAGATACTTTCAAAAGTGTTTCAAGGTTAGTTATCAAGTTTCAAGTGCTTAATAAGCCTAGTCATAACACTAATCATGGCATGGAAAGTCCTTGTGAGAAGTTATGAGCTTGGTGGCTTGGTGAGATGAGTACAAATAGGTATGAGTGTTTTTATTAGTTTTATTGAGAATTTATTTGATGCATTGGATCACTCATGATAGTTTCAGGGTGAGCCTATAGGGATAGGACCTTCAGACCAAGTCTTCACCGAAACTACTTTTAGACCCTGCTTGGCCTAATGAGGTATCATGATCTATTTTCAAGGCATATGAAGGATTTATGGTAGTTATTAATAATGAGAGAGTTTTATTGATTATTTTAGTGAGGTGAAGAGTGCATGGATAGAGGCATGAAGTTCATTTTAAAGACCTAAAATGGTTTGCAAGTCAAGGTCTATGAAGCAAAGAGAGAGCATGTGGCCTAATGAGGGGTCATGATCAAATTTTAGAGTGTTTGAGATATGTAAAAAAAAATTAGAAGTTAGGTATGTCTTTTCAAGTGTGTTCATAATTTTTAGGTCATAGTATGAATAATAAGTCATGAAAATTTGTTTGGAGGTCTCTCGAGTGCTTAGAATGAAGGGTTCTCAACCTGAGAAGGACTTTCTTGTGTTTATTAGCTGTCAATCCTTTGAATGGGAAAATAATATAATCATGGTATATTAGGATTGGTTATAGATAAAAATTTCAATCATTTTTTTTGTATTGAGGGGTTATGCTTTATAAATGATTGTTAAGAATGGAAACAAATTTAAACCCTCTTAGAACCCTAATAAGGACCCAATGCTAAATATGTTGACAAAAAGTGCCAAAAATTGATTGGTATTCTTAGGTAAGATATTATATATTTTATTTGACTCTCCCAAGTAGCTCTAAGTGGTATTGGATATATAGAGAAGAGAGAAAATGTTGAGTTATAGGATTATTTCTAAAGAAGTTACTATAACTATCAAAAGTTGTATTGAACACAACAAGAAAATGGATGGAAGAATAAGGTAGAGAATCATGTTTCGTGTCCATGAATGTTTATATATAGTTTCTATCCCTAAATTTTTCTAAATTGATCATCCAAGTTAGCCAGTCGTTAATAGGCCAAATGGTTGAAATAGTGAAAAACTAAGGTAGTAGTGAGAAGATGAATATGATTGTGTTATCATGATAGAGTGATAAAACCAAGTGCATGTAGATGTGTTTTCTTACTGGTATATAATATTAATTATTTTTATAAATATTTTAAGTTAGGTACAATGGTGAAAATGATGAAGTCAAAATGGCTTGTCTGGCTCAATGAGGATTATTTGTAGTGAGCTCAATAAATTGGTCTGTAAGACCAATAATTGCCACTAGACTATATGATGTTTATATTTTAAGATGGTTTTGATATGTCATAGGATAATCTAATTACATAATAATTATTTTAAAGTGTTCATACATGTGTTGAAGGTTAATGTCACCATGACTATGCTTTAAGGTAAACTGATAGCTCTAAGTAAGCAAGTTGTAGTGATGAGTTTGAGGATCTATGCCCTGAGTTAAATTATCTAATGTATATGGTATTATTGTTTATGAATTTAAATTCATGTTAATAATTTTTAAAATATTTAAATGAAATATAATAGGTTTAAAAGTTGAATCCAAAATTGCTTGCCTGGTTCAAGCAAGACTATGTGTGATAAGATCAGATGACTAGTCTGAAACACCTATATTTGATATCAGATCTTATGGTTTTTATGATTAAGGTTGTTATGAATATTTATAGAATAGTTTTAATGTATTTATAATCATTTAAAGTGTCCTTTTAGGTGTTTTGTGTAAAGTAGTTTTATGATTGGCTTTTGACAGTCCTACTAATTCTAAGTGAGCATATAGAAGAGATGAGTTTAAGCCTTTTTTCCTTTATTTCAAGTGTTTCAAGCATATTTTTATGAACCTAAGGTCATATATAATTTGTATATGTACTTTTTTTATCATTTTTGAGTGGATTAAGTGAGATTTATCTTCAGTGTTGAAAGGTAGATTTTTGGTGTACACAGACCTAATAGGACTAAGTACTAATAAGGGGTTTCAAGTAATGATTTTTCATAAAATGGCTTGTTGATAATATAAGACATAATTGGGTGTATATTATATTATTATATGATATGTTTTTTCCATGTGCAGAGTTTTAAAGTGTTCCAAAGAAGATAAAGTGTAACGTGTGTCTAAAAAGGCCTAATAGGTCTCCATGAGACCTAAAAGTGAAATGAGGCCTAATTTAGTTATGCCAGACCTTAAGGGACTAAAACATCATTTTATTCACATCCATAAGTTATCCTAAAATCTATTATTTGGTTTACCTAAGAGGTTAAGGGTATGTGGTTGACTAAGTAGTATATGAACAAAGAATGGTATATATACAAGGTAGTTTTAGGCCTATTGAGGGAAGCTGAAAGAAAGAAAATGAAATGGAACATTGTTGAGAAGGAGGTATTATATAACATAAAATTATTTTATAGGATCATTCATGAATATCTGACATTTTTTTTACATATGAATATCAAGGTCATATGACCTAATCAGTCTTTAAGAGACCTAATTGAGCGAAGAGGTCTAGAATATAGTTTGATGGAATAAGAGTGAGAAGAGATAAAGAAGGTGATCATCATCTATTTTTTTAACAAATTTGTTTTTGAAGGTGATAAAAAAAATTAGTTGGTTTAGTTAGTGTTGATTCATATAGAGGGTTGATGCCTCCTTGCAAGTTGGTACTTGTTAAAGCCTAGTTGAGTGGGTGCTTAACTAGTTGGGGTTGGTGCTCCATGTGGAGTTAGTGATTCACTAAATATTGGTTTTTGTCTTATATAAATATATTCAATTTTGATATATTAGTGAGTTTTCTCCTTATTAATCATTTCCAATATATGTAATGTGCTATCTTATTTCATGATCTTGTATGGTTGCATATGTTTTGCTAGATGTTCATGTTTATATGAATGTTTCATGTATTCTTAAGTAGAATTGAAATAAAGGTTTATAAATACTAATTCACCCCCCATTGATTATGATTCTAACAATTGGTATCATATCTTATTCCTTTTAAGCATGCCTAATAGCCTAAAGGAGATCCTATAAGCAAGGATGGGTAGTAGTCAAGTTCAATGAGGTTTATCTAATAGTAAGGCTCTATTATTTAATCAGAATAATTATGTTTTTTTACTATAATAATGAGGACATATCTAATTTCAATGGTCTATGACATATGGAAATCATTTTTGGATAGATACACTCCATCTCCTACACCACCAACTGATGCAATAGGGAAAAAATAAAGTGAGAGCAATTCCAAGGCAATGAATTCCATTCTATGTGGCCTATCAGAGGGAGAGTTTGTGAAGTTGATGCAATTTGAGTAATATAAGGTTATATGGGATAATATGAAGACTATATATGAAAGAGACACCAAGGTTAAGATGGATAATTTTAGACTCATAGAAGGGAATTTGAAAGTTTGAATATGAAGGAAGAAGAGAGAATTTCATCCTACATGTTAAGGGTTGATGAAGTGGTCAATGTCATTTGAGGATTAGGAGAATAAGTGAAAGAGTCTAAAGTTGTTCAAAAGGTAGTGAGATCACTAATTCCTAATTTTGATTCTAAGGTGTCTATAATAAAATAGATGCAACACATGGACAAGTTGGAGATGAATGGTCTTCATGGCATATTGACTTCCTATGCGATGAGAACAAATTAAGGAAGACCTCTCAAGAAAGAACCAACATTAAAAGCTAAAAATAAATCAAAATCTAAGAAGGTAAAGTATGAGGTATGTTTAGATATTGATTATGATGAACTAATATCCATGTTTACTAGGGAATTGAGTTTAGATCTGGTAAGTACAAGGGTAAGTTGCCTTTCAAATGTTTAAACTATGGTAATATTGGTCACACTACATCTAAGTGTCCTAAAAAGTATAATACTAAGCATGATGAAGAACATTATTAACAGCATGGTGATGATAATAAGGTTTATTTTAGGAAGTATGAAGGTAGGAATGGGTCATTCAATAACAAGAGAAGTTTTAATACCAAGGAATATAACAAATCATCTAATTTTAGTGACATAAGTACATCTAATATTGATGATGATAGTAATGAACATGAACATGAACATGACAACAAATAAACCTTATTCGTGGCTATAGAAACAAATAATGAGGGTTTCTCAAAAGGAAAATAACTTATGGATAATGAATAATTAGATCAAGAAGAGGCTGAAGTGAACCTTGAGGAAGAATTGGTGAGTGCTCTAGATTAGGTAAAGTTCCAAATAAGTAAGAATCATAAAATAATATCATTAGTTAAGGAATATGAAGAATAGATCAATTTATTTGAATAAAGACTAAGTGGAAACACCAAGGAGCATGAACAGATCATCCATTGAGTAGAAAACCATATGGAGATTGTAAAAACAAGCCTAAAGGCTAAAGAGGAATAATACACTAGGTATGGAACTAAAATTAAATCCTTAAAAGTTGAATTAGATCAACCATCTATCAATTTGAAGACCTTTATGAAGTTTGAAAAGAGTATTGATGTGATATATAACATCTTGAGTAGCCAAAAGTTTGTATGTGATAAGACAGGTCTTGGTTTCAAATAATACCAAAAGGAGGTAGCTCAATTCAAGAAGAAGGATATTGAAGACATGAAAGTCAACATGAAGAGACCAATTAGATAGCCTAATGTTATGAGGTATGCTAATTAATTCAATGGTTACTATTTTTCATGCAATTAGTTTGGTCATAGAGCAAGAGAGTGTAGAAGACCCTCTAAAAATGAATATACATGGGATTATAAAAGGAATCATCAGTCAAGAGGTATGAATGAGGTTTATTTATATAGTTTTCATAATGTGGGACACATTTCAAGATTCTATCATAATAAATTTATAAGTCCATCAAGTCAAAATAAGAGGTTTGAAGCTCGTAAAGTGCAAGAGAGAAAGAAAATGAATGTGTGGAAACCAAATATAATAAAGGTGATTCATGATCATTCTAAAAGCCCAAGTGGACTTTTTTCTATAGTATAACATACTCTAGATGTGAAATCGAGTCAGGAATGTCTTTTATCATCTCATATTGTTGATCAAATTATTGATGAAGAGGTCAAGCTTAAGGTGCCAATCATGTCTAAAAGAATCCTAAAGGATAGTTAGTCTTGTGAGAGCATGGAGATATAGGAATCTCTTGAGTTTGTGTTGTTTTAGTGCCTTATGGAAAATGGGTGACTCCATTAGGATTTATGGAGACACTCTTCAATTAGCAAAAGCATGGTGGATGCTTGTTTAAGGGGGAGATATTTAGGTTGTTCATAAGCTCTAAGTGTAGTTATTGACAAGCATAGAAGAGCTGTGAAGATAAAGGGGGAGTTAATATTTATTCAGTTGATATCAAGAGTTTGGTAGCTTGGTAAGTAATCTTGAGGTTCAAAGTTCATTTGAAGACTATGTTTGGTCTAAGGGGGAGCTTGGTAACTCTAAGTTCTTTTGTAGTTTTTGAGATTAGCTCTCAAAGAGGGAGAATGAGTGGTTCCATAAGTTGCAATATATATGGCCCTTTATCATTAATGTCAAAGGAGAAAAAGTTCAAGAATGGAGATTGACCAGATTGGGGGAGATGAGAGTGATCAAATTGAATAATGTTTTACCATAAATGAAAAAAGGTGATTTGATTGGCATGGTGTTTTCATTAATGTCAAAAGGGTGCATCTTATTTGTAGACATCCAATTCCTAACACTATTTACATTGAAATTGTCAATCTTACTCAAATTGTACTCAAATGCACATTTTAGGTCAAAATCCATAAAATACCCTAAATGGTTTGAACTTGTCACTGACAAGTGCCATTTTAGGTCAAATTATCCCTAAATAGAGCAATGCATTTTATGGGCCAACTAACTTTGATTAGATCATTTCAAGTCAAAATGACCATTTCACCATTTAGTACTTTAGATCACTCTTTTCTTCTAATTCATTGGTACACATCATGTACCTTTGTTATTTGTTGTTGAAAACATCATAAATGAAAATACAATTCCGATGCATCTAGCGTCACCTTCTAATTCTTCTTGAGTTAAATTACAACCTAGTAATATGGTTTTCTGACCATTCTGATTAATTGAGGGCCGATTTTCAAATAATTGCACAAATGTTGATTAACCTTGTTTAAGGCTAATTAAGCCAAATCAAGATCTTAAGTGGATTTTCCATGAGAGTTGTTGAATATTTATTTTTTAAAATTCATTCTTATTATCTATATTACCTAGTGATTATTTCAAATTTAAAAGGGCTTCAAAGCTAAAAGACATGCTAACAATTTTTCTATAAGATCAAGTATAAAATTTACTTAAAGCATGTTTAAATCACCTTTTCATGCTTTAAAAAATTGATTAAGAACTTTTTTTTAGTGTTAACAAAGAATTTAGGTGTTTTTGATGATTTTTTTTAAAGTTTATAACTAAGACAATGGGGTCAAATGAACACCACCAAACATTTCATTTGGGTTTAAAATTAAGCACACTTGTCAATTTCTACTTGTAATAGTTGTTTAATTAGATCTTGTTTGGAAAAAAAGGTATGTTACATGTATGCTCTTCCATTTTTCCCCTATAGGGAACCCTTCGAATCAAAAGTGCCATTCCTATTTCAAGTAGCCTAGTCTAAAGCTTAGAAAAAATGTCACCTAAAGCACTCCCTAAAAACTCGCTAAAGTTTAGGTGATCTTGAAAATGACCCTAAAGTATTTCTATTTTCATGATTTCTTTATTTTTATGCATCTTGGCTTACGAGGGGGAATTCATCACCCCCCACAAGTTATTTAGGAAAGCTTTGACCTTAGGTTTCACCTCCCAACATTGACTTCATTTGACTCCTTTGGAGTTACACACGGGATGTAGTGGCACTTTAGACATCACACTACATTGAGCAAACAATAGGATGTAGTGGTTGCATAAAGGACTAGACCTTTGTGAAAAACATTGCATGATATAGACACAAAATCTATGCTTTTCTTTTTCATTGTTTAGCATGAAAGTCATTGTCCAATTGATTCCCCTAGAATGATTGAAACCTTAATAGTTAAGTAGACCCCACTTTGCCATACCTTGTTAGTTTAGACTTAAGATGTTTGTTTTTTGTCTTTAACTTACTTGGTCTTGATTTGTGTCTAAACTACTTGTTAACTCAATGAACTTAACCAAAACACATTGTCCTCAATTTTCTTGAGCAAGGGAGGCATTACACTGTCCAAATGAAAAAATCATCTTTTCCTTATTCAAATTGTTATCAAAAGCTTTGTGTCATGACATCCACTTTAGCACAGGCATGCTACCCAATTGAGTCTATAACTTTTACCCCTTTTTTTGAAATCCTTTATTTATAATCCACATTCAAAATTGAACCTTTTGAGTTCTAAAGGTTGGTGCGTCAAAGTGGGTGCACCATTTGTGCACTAAGCTTATTTTAACTTGGTTTTAATTTTCTATTTGGATTGAAGGTCATTTATTAAGATTCAAAATCTCATTATCATCTTGGTGGACTCAAGTCATCTTGCATATCACTCACACTTTGGGTCTTGGAAAATATTTTATCCTACTAGAATCATGTGGTGACTTTGTGATACCCATTTGGTCCTAGATTTATACTTAGTGATTCACATATGTCTTTACATCCTGAGTTACTTAGTTCATTTTGTCTTATTCCTAATCTAGAGAGCTTTCTTTTAAACTTCTAGGGTCAACTCATTGAAGTGTAAACTAGCTTTTTTAGTGTGGGTGTATCACAAAGATATAAGCTTTGGTGTACTAGTTTTCACCTTGGGTCTTTGAGTTACCTTACTCTCTTCTGATCTATATGATTTCAACTTTACTAGAGGTTGAGCATTTTTGTGAACCAAATCCTTTAAATTGTGTATGGTTTTAAACCACCCTCCCTTATAGCCTCATTAGTACCTTGGTTGTTTGTTTAAAAAGAGTTGAAGCATACTCTGATTGGTTGTCACACATTGGTCCATAGTTAGTCAAACACACAAAGCAACTCTTTTTAGACATGACTCAAAGGTTCACTCATGGGGCCTC
Source organism: Torreya grandis (assembly GCA_037957365.1). Classification (NCBI taxonomy): domain Eukaryota; kingdom Viridiplantae; phylum Streptophyta; class Pinopsida; order Cupressales; family Taxaceae; genus Torreya; species Torreya grandis. The sequence continues at coordinate 58,777 of JARHVA010009693.1, forward strand.
TTATGGCCTTAGTTATAAGGATGAAAATTTTTATGATGGTCAAGATAACCCCATTATTTGTTATGTTTATGATATCCATGTAATAGTAGGATTTGAAGATGATTACAATGAATATCAACCCCAAGAAGGTCAAGATGAAGCCCTTCTTAGATTGATAGAATCAGGTGCTAGATTACCTTCTGAATTTCTTACTAAATAATTGTATACCTTGGTTAAAGAAGGAGAACAATGATGGCAAGAGAAAGATTTTTCAAAAATAGACATACCTTCTTATTTTAAAAAAGGAAAGGAAATACAAATAGAGTCAAAACCCACAAATTTGAATCTTCTAGCTAAGATCAAGATAATAATTCAATGATATTTAGATCAACTTGTTATAGACTTAATTGCCTCCCTAGTTACCACTTTAATTCACAATAATGCTTTCAAAGAAGACAAAGATATGGTGGATAGTACACAACAAATATTGGATGAGAACATTACCATAGTGGATCAAGGTAATCTAAATGAATAATTAAAGTCATAAGAGACCCTACATGATGTTCCATTTGACATAGAACATACATTCTTCAATCATCAAGAACCCCTTGTTACTTTACAAACTTAGAAACCCAAACATTCAGTTCAAATTAAGTAAATCCCTCAAACAAACCTAAGATTGGTAAATAAACATAGAAATTTTCAAAATCAATAAAGTGAGAACATAGGCTGTTGATTCTTAGATTGTAAAACATTCCTAAAATTTAGATATTTCACACTTTAAATCTCTACAATTTGAGCAAGTTCCGCGAGTCAACAATAGGTATGTCAATGCCATGGCAACAATTGGTTTCATGATTCAAATGAATGATAGTGCTAAAGAGTATTAGTTATTGATTGAAAATATTCTTCAACTAGCACATATTTTATCAGATTCAGAGAGGATATGCACCATTGTTGATCCTAATCTCTCACCTCAGCTACCATGGTACCAAGATTTTTATAACTATTTCCATAGCCATGTCTTTCCTACCAACCTTTCTAATAACCAATAAAAACTTTTCCTTCATCACATAATATGTTATATCCTCCTTGGAAACTTGATTTATCAAAAAAGCTATGATGGAATGCTTCTTCATTGTTTATCTTTGGGAGAATCCAAGCTGGCACTAAGGGAGGTTCATGAAGGAATGTGTGGGGCCTATACCAATGGTGTAGTCCTAGACAAGAAACTTCTCAAAATAGGCTATTATTGGCCCAAAATGGAGATAGATGCTTGTAATTATGTAAATAATTGTGTTCCTTATCAGCAGCATGATAACTTGATACATGCACCTTCCTTACCATTACAGTTGATTATAACACCATGGCCATTCTCAACATGGGGTCTTGATCTCATTGGGAAAATTAACCCAACAAATTTAGATGGCCATAAGAACATTTTTACTGCAATTGAGTACTTTACCAAATGGATTGAGGCCATTCCTCTCACTTATGTTATTAGGAAACAAATAGCCAAATTCAATCATTACCATATCATCTATCGATATGGCATCCCAACCCATATTATATCCAATAATGGTGGATCTTTTGTAAACCAAGATGTGAAAGCTCTTTATTCAAAATTCAAGATCAAGAACAAGAAATCCACTCCATATAACAAAAAAGGCAATAGACAAGCTAAGCCATCAAATGAAACCATTCTAGCCATCTTAAAAAAGATTGTCAATGATGCTGGCCATAATTGGCACTTGCAACTCTTTTATACCCTCTGGGCTTATAAAACCAATCATCGCACCCCAACTAGATCTAATCCATAATCCCTTGTTGTTGGAATTGAAGCTATCATCCCAATCAAAATTGAGATCCCATCATTAAGAATATCATTGGAACACATTGAAGATGATGAAGACTATAGAGCCTCATGACTGTAATAACTAGAACTTCTTGATGGTAAGTGTTTGGCTACCCTATAAAACTTATAGGCCTATCAAAATAGATTGTGGAGAAGTTACAAAAAATTCATTCTCCCTCAAGAATTTGAGATTGGTGACTTAGTTTTGAAAGAGAACCAAAAGAACACAAATGTTGAACCCAAAAAGAAAGGCAAGTTTTAGCCTAATTGGTTAGGACATACATTGTCAAGGTAAACTATGGATCAGGAGCATATATATTGGCTAAACCTAATGGTGAAGAACTTTCAGAGCCCATGAACATTGTACACCTTAAGAGGTTCTATGCATGAACAAATTTGAACCATTATCTATAAGACCCTTGACTTGGGGGTAACTTGTGCTATCATAATTTTATCCTACCCTTTTATCTTACCTTGCACACATGTTATACTACTCTAGTCCAATTTTCTTGAATCCCAATGGTAAAGGCTTTGAACTCTTGGCACTTTGAACACATTCTTTATCCCATTCTAGATTGCTCTCTTTAAAGATGCATATTCTTTGTTATGTCTTGGGCATGTTATAAAATTGAACATTTTTTTGTCCCTTGACCAATTATGATCTTTATTATGTCTCATAAGCATTATGAACATTTTCAATAGTGGTTCTATAAATTAGTTCAGCCAAGGCAATCTTGTGCAGATTTCAATAGGTGAATAGCTACATCTTTTCAATACAAGTATTTTATTGCTTTCTTATTTTATCAATATCTTTGCTCTCACTAATTTGTGATCATGGGTTGTTATAGATGGCTTATCTATCTTATTGGAACCTCTACTCTTAGGATGTGCATCTCCTTGACTATTTGATCCCACCTTGTGCATATTTTATCCCAAAAACACCAAAAATATTGGAAATACTTTGAAAATACCAAAAACATTAGAACATGATCCACAAAAGATCAAAAACATTGTCTCATACTTTTGTACATTTGTACATTCTCATTATACCATCCCACACTCTCACCATTTTATGAGCAACTATTAAGTTTGAATGCTCTCACCATTTTTTGAGCAATTGCTAAGTTTGAATGCTCTCTCCATTTTGTGAGCAACTATTAAGTTTGAACATTCTTGCCATTTTGTGGACAACTGTTAAGTTTGAATGCTCTCACCATTTTGTGAGCAACTATTAAGTTTGAATACTCTTGCCATTTTGTAAGATCATTCTTTCTCATCTCATCAGCTTCTTGTTTACTAGTTCATTTCATCTTGTCCCATGCACTTGCCATTTTGTAAGATCATTCTTTCTCTTCTCATCAGCTTCTTATTTACCAGACCATTCTCATTTGTTTGTCATGTCTTCCATATTCTTTTATAAAATTAATCATACTGGTCTAATCATAATTTTTTTCTTCTATCCCATTTTTTGGGAGAACTACATTTGGCCTAAAGTTCATGTTGGAACATGCATCCATGGAACTATGTAGGCAACATCCACTTGTCTTATACATCTAGAGTCAGCTCAGCCAACCCCTTCCTTTTTTTCTCTTCCCCCATTTCTTTTGTCATTGTTCCTCTTTAATTAGGGAACAATTGTTGTGTCATTTTTCTTTGTTATGATGGGGTGGAAAGTAATGCCTCTACTATACATGCATAAACATTTGTCTTCAAAACTACACTAACTTGGTTTTTTGTTTATGTGTGTTTATTTGTGTTTTCTTGATGTTTTTTTGTGATTTTGCACCTCTCCTTTTATTTCTTCTCTTTTTCTCTTTTTTTAATTTCTTGGTCTTGTGTTTCTTTGTCTTGCTTTTCTATTTGATTTTGCTTTTCTCTTTTGTGATCGAGAATACTTTGATTGTCCACATGGATTTTGATTATTCATATCTTGGTCTCATGTCATTAAGATGTTCTTACCTTTTGTTTTTAAATTTTTTGTTCCTACTTAAGATCATATCTTGATTTCAAGTTAGGTTCATTTATGTTTATATTTTTCTGTCTTTGCTTTTTTTTTAAATGTAAATCATTGTAACTCTGGTTTTGGTCATTGTTTTACCATTATCTTTAGTTATATATATTCACATTTGAATTGGCTCATCACAATTAGAATCTTATGTCATTCTAAGTTATTCATACTTATGATGCCTAATTTATTTTGATATAGTAAGCACTTTGTGCTTAGGTCTCAACATCTTAACGTTAACATTAGCTCTGATGAACAATTCTCAAGAACACTTTACAACACCTAAGCTCATGTTATAGAATTAGGCTTCTAGGTAGCATGCATTTTATCACTCAAATATATTCTTAGACATACATCTATTCACATACATTACGATTTTAATCAATTCTTGGTCCATTTTCATCATTTCTCATTCCATTCTCTCCCAAACTTGGGTGAACTATAGTGACTTAAAGTTCATATTGGAACATGAGTCCATGAAGCTATGTAGGCAATGCTCAATTTCTATTGAGGTCAGCTCAACTATCTCCATTCTTCTTTTCATCTCTCTCATCACTTTGTACATTCTCATATGCTTAATTTTATATGACTTTTTAAGCCATTACACCATCACATATATGTTTGTGCCCACTCACTTTAACCTCTCTTTTGGTATATATCCTTGAGCTATTTTTCTTTCCAATTGCCCATGTTGGGGCCCACCATCTAAACAATGTTTGAATCAAATTATCTCTATAGGGGCAAATAATTATTTATTCTTTATCAATGATCAAAATTTTCCCTAATGGGGCAAAACTATTTTATCACAATCAAATCTACTCTACTAGAGTACTTATTATTATATTCTCGTTGGAGACCCCATTCTAGTGGTGTTGCCCTTCCTAAATCAGAATATTCTCTCTTTTCCTCTAATTCCAAGCTCTCCACATTAAATCCCATGATGACAATATTTTATTGTACAATGTGTCTTGAGATTGATCAATGCCATAAGTGTGTAGCTTGTACTCTCAAATTAGGTACATTTACAGTGTGTCCCTTACATTTATGGATTGTATATTTCCCATTCCCCCATCTCTAGGGCCTATTATACCTCTCATTATATTTTGATCATTGATGATAATCACATGTGTAAGTATTAGTTCATCTGGATGTGATCTATTCCTTGGGTTAATCTCTCACTTTCTCTCTCTTTTTGAGAGTTCATCCTTCCCTTTCATCCTAATATATCCTCTTGAGGGGGCATCATGGGTGCATTCCAATTCCTTCTTGACAACTCTTTTATTTGAAAAGTTGTTTCTTCACCTGAATATCTCTCTATGCCTTCTCAAATAGGGGTAAAATGTAGACATCCAATTCCTTTGCATTAAAATTCTCAATCTTACTCAAATTTCACACAAATGCACATTTTAGGTCAAAATTCATAAAATGCCCTAAATAATTCAAACTTGTCGCTTACAAGTGCCAGTTTAGGTCAAAATAACTCTAAATAAGGAAATGCATTTTATGAGCTAGCTAACTTTGATCAGATCATTTTGAGTCAAAATGACCATTTCACCATTTAGTGCTCTAGATCACTCTTTTATTCTATTTCATTGGTAACTATCATATACCTTTGTTATTTATTTTTAGCAACATCCTACATGGGAATATGCTTTCAATGGATCTAGTGTCACCTTCTAATTCTTCTTGAGTCAAATTTTGACCCAGTAATATGACTTTCAGACCTTTTTGATTAATTGAGGGCCAATTTTCAAATAATTGCACAAGTGTTGATTAACTTGTTTAAGGCTAATTAATCTAAATGCAGAGCTTAAGTGGATTTTCCATGAGAGTTGTTAAATATTTCTTTTTGAAAATTGATTCTTATTATCTACATCACCTAATGACATCATCTATGGGGTGGCATCCATCAAGCCATAAGTGCATAAAATATCAAGATTATGGGTCACCCATGCCTCTTCAATGCCTCCCATGCCTCTTTAATGCTTATTTATCTTGAGGATATTTATGGATTTAATTCCAAATATTAGGATTATCCTCAACCACACATCTCAATCTTGAGATGGACGGTTCATTTTGATCTTGACTAATCTCAAAAATCTATAAATAGAGAGGCCATGAACATCATTTCTAAGCTATTTTGGTGCAAAGCTATTATTCTCAAATATCTTCAAACCTTAAACATTGCAAATTTATAATGCTAAATTGTTTCCACAAAGATTCATTGATAGGCTAGTTTAGAGGGTTTATAATCAATATCCTAGGTTTTATGGAGTGCTCTTGAGGCATTGGAAGATCTTACCACCATTGTTGATAAAGACAAGGATGCTTGATCAAGGGAGAACATGTTTTTGAGCCACATGGGTATGGTGAATCCATTTGGGAAGGTAATATGGTTTTGAATTTCATTTGTTTTTTTTATCCTTTGTAACTCCCATAGGAATAGATAGACTTGGTTACATAGTTCTTTATGCATGCTTCATGGTTTATGGACTAATGCTTGACTAACTTGCTTTGTAATCCTCTATAAAATTAAGGTATATAATGAGTGATAATTGAGGTATGTGACAAGGTAAGTTTTTAGTTATCATTGATTTCACTTAGATTGTCATTAATGCCATTGAGGTTCTTGTTTCATCTTGTGATTCATGATTGTCACAAAGAGGTATGATGGTCAAGTGAGCATTAAAAGATATTTATGAGGCTCTAGGTTTGCATGAGGTCATGAGAGAATTTTGATAATAATATATTATTGAAGTGATGTGAGAGTGTTTTATAAATAGTGTTCTTATATGATATCATTAAGGTAAGCATGTTTGAGCACTAGTTCTTGAGTACAAGGTATCTTGAGAAGCCTAGTCAAGACCTTGTGAGACACTATGCATAGTGAACTTTGGTGAATTAAGTGAGCAGAAGATTTTGAGTATTTGTTTGGCCTTGTGTGATAATGTTAGTAAAGTTTAGATACTCTCATAAGTGTTTCAAGGCTAGTTGTCAAGTTTCAAGTGCTTAAGAAGCCTAGTCATGGTACTAGTCATGGCATGTAAACTCCTTGTGAGAAGGTATAGCTTAGTGGCTTCATGATATGAGTGAACATAGGCATGAGTGGTTGTATTATATTTATTTAGAATGTATGTGAGTCATTATATCAATAATGAGAGTCACAGGGTGAGCCTACAGGGGTAGGACCTTCAAACCAAGTCCACCTAAACCACTTCTAGACCCTACCTAGCCTAATGAGGTATCATGATATATTTTCAAGGAATTTGAAGGTTGTATGGTAGTGATTAAGCATGAGAGATGTTGATTTAGTAGATTAATGAGGTGGATATTTCATTTAAAGATTTATGAAGGTCAGTTTTAATACCTAATGTGGTTTGCAAGTCAAGGTCTAGAAAGCAAAGAAAGAGAGTGTGGCCTAATGAGGGGTCATGATAAGATTTCATAGTGTTTAAGTTTATGTAAGCATTTTCAGAGGTGAGGTATGTATTTTTAAGTGTGTTAATGTAGTTTTAGGTCATATTATGAATGAAAAGGTATGAAAAGTTGTCTATATGTCTCTTGAGTGTTAAGAATGAAGGGTTCTCAACCTGAGAAGTATTTTCTTGTGCTCATTAGATAAAAAAAAAATTGCATGGAAACATAATATATCATCGTAGATGGGGAATGTTCCTATCAAAAAATTAAAATTATTTTTTTTGGATTGAGGGCCTATGCTTTATAAATGATTGTTAAGAATGGAAACAAGTTTAAACCCTTTCATAACCCTAATAATAACCCAATGATCAAGATGTTGATCAAAAGTGCCTAGAATGGATTGGTATGCTCAGATAAGATACTTTATCTTGTATTTGACTCTCCTAAGTACCTATAGATGGTATTTTATTGAGAGAGGAGATAAATAATGTTGAGTTACAAGATTATTTCTAAAGAAGTTACTATAACTATCAAAAGTTGTATTGGACATAGTAAGAAAATGGATGGAGGAAGAAGGTAGAGAATAATGTTCAATGTCCATGAATGTTTTTGGATAGGTTATATCCATCAAGTGTGATAAAATTATCATCTAATTTAGACTGTTTCTAATAGTCCAAATGGTGCAAACATTGAAAAACTCAGATAACAATGATAAGATGAATAGGAATGTGTTATCTTGATAGAGTGATGGAAACAAGTGCATGGAGATGTTTTTTTTATATTTTTATGTATTAATGATTTTTATAAATCTTTTAATTTAGGTATATTATTTAAAATGATGAATCTAAAATGGCTAGTCTGGTTTAGTGAGGACTGTGTGTAGTGAGGTCAACAAATTGGTCTATAATACCAATAGTTTCCACTAGAGCATATGATGTTTATATTTTAAGATGGTTTGGATATGTATTAGGATAATATAATTACATAATAAGTCTTTTAAATTTTTCATATAGGTGTTGAAGATTAATGTCATCATGACTATGCTTTAAGGTAAACTAGCAGCTCTGAGTAAGCAAGTTATAGTGATGTGTTTGAGGGTATATGCCCTAAGTTGAATTATATAATGAATATGGTGTTTTTTTATTAATTTAAATTATTTTTAATGGTTTTTAAAACATTTTAATTTAGTGTAAGATGTTGATAAGTTGAATTTAAAAGGCTTGTCTAGTTCAAGCAAGACTGTGTGAAATAAGGTCAGGGGATTGATCTACAAGACCCATATTTGATATTAGATTTTATAATTTTTATGATTTAGGTTTTTATTAAAATTTTATATAATCCTTTTAATATATTTATAATAATTTAAATTATTTTTTTAGGTGTTGGATGTCAAGTAGTTTTATGACTGGATTTTGATAGTCATGGCAGTTCTGAGTGATCATACTGAAGAGATGAGTTTAAGTCATTTTGCCCAGAGTTAAAGTGTTTAAAGTATATGGTGATGAAATTTAGGTGATATATACTATTTATATTTAATTTTTTGATCATTTTTGAGTTGACTGAGTTTGAGCTTCAGTATTGAAAGGCATTTTTTTTTGTACACAAGCCTAGTAGGACTGAGTATTATTGAGGGATTTCAAGTAATGATTTATTTTAAAATGTATTTTTAAGACTATAATACATCAATGTGGGTATATTTTATTTTTATATGATATGTTACTACTATGTATATATTTTGAAAGCATTCCAAGGAAGGTAAAGTGTAATGTGTGCCTAAGAAGGCCTAATAGGTCTCCATGAGACCTAAAAGTGAAATGAGGCCTAATTGAGTTATATAGACCTAAAGGGACTCAAATATCATTTTATTAATGTCTAAAAAATGTCCTAAGACCTATTATTTTGTTAACCTAATAGGATAAGGGTGTGTGGCTAACTAAGTAGTATATGAATAAGGAATGGTATATATATAAGGTAGTTTTAGGCATATTGAGGAAAGTTGAGAGAAAGAGAATGAAGTAGAAAATTTTTTAGAAGAAAGAAGTCTTTTATAAAATAATATGATTTTATACAATTGGTCATAAATAATTGATACTATTTCTGCATATGAATACTAAGGTCATATGACCTAATCAGTCTTGAAAATACCTAGTTAAGCAAAGAAGTCTAGAAGATAGTTTGAGAGAAATAAGAGTGAGAAGAGATAAATAAGGTGATCATCACCTATTGTGTTAGTAACAATGTTTTATAAAGGTGATCAAAATTTTTATGTGGATGAGTTGGTGTTGATTCATCTAGAGTGTTGATACCTCCTTGCAAGTTGGTGATTTTTAAAGCCTAGTTGAGTGGGTGCTTGACTAGTTGGGGTTAGTGCTCCATGTGGAGTTGGTGATTCACTAAATATTGGTTTTTATATTATATAACTATATTCTATTCTCATATATCAGTGGGTTTTCTTCTCCTTTAGGGTTTCTCACACATGTAATGTGTTATCTTGTTTCATGATCTTCTATGGTTACATATAGTTTGCTAGATGTCCATGCTTGTATGAAGGGTTCATATATTATTAAATGGAATTGAAATAAAGGTTTATAAATACTAATTCACCCCCCCCCCCTCACCCCACACACCCCCCACCCCTGCCGCCCCATCCCCCCACTTAGTTATTTTGATTTAAACACATCTATATTAATAACAAGATGACAAGTGTTTTGATATGAGGGAGGGATTTTAGTTTCCCCATTTGTAACCACAATTACAATTTTATATTTTTCAAGTGTCTCTTTCTTGTTGACCTATTTTTTTATAAATAATTTATTTCAAATTGTTAGATGTATAATCATTTAAATGGGGTGAATCAATGATGTTAGATATTTCAATTCAAGTTCCAACTCTTAAATATTCATCACATACAATCATGATGCATACAAATTAACCATTGCAATGAACAAAGAATATATAATAATATCAAGCACATAACACATGATATATATGGGAAAACCTCTTGGGGGATAAAAACCACTAAACCATACAAGATGGAATATAGTCCTATAATGAAAAGATCTAATTTAGACTAGAAAAAACTAATCAAGGAATAACCATCCCTTAATTTAGTGAGATAAAAATCCCACGTAGAGATATAAACCATGTCTACATGAGCGAGCAACCAAACTAACTAGACATTTAACAAGTTTCACCTTCCAAGGTGATATCAACCCCCTAGATATTGAGAAGCCATAACAACACCTATGAATAAATCATATTAAACAACCATTTCTATCCTTCAACTGATGATTATAAATTTGTTTGCACTCTTGACCTTCACTCTTTCACACACTCACAAAACATCCAAAACCACCTTTTGGATCACTCTACATGTCTTTGCTCATCCTCAATTTTCAAACCTACAAGATCTTTATTATGACATTAAATTTATGACCTATAGGTCATAAAAACCATCATAAACCAGATCTACTCTTCAATCCATTCACCAATCTCACACATCCTTCACCTTTCCTTTTCTCACAATACACATTCTCTCAAACAACCTCTAGGGCTTACTTGCTCATTATGCCTCCTCTAGGCTCATCAAGTCCAATGACCTGTGTGTCCTCCTAAAAAAACTTGATTAGACAAGCATGAATGATCCTATTAACCTTTTTATGGTCATCAATGACTTATACCTTCTCTTTCAAAGTTAATTTCCTTTATTTGGCTCCACACATACACAACTAGCACAAATAGGCCAATTAGGCCTTGTACTTATACCACTCTTTTATCCAACCCATCTTGCTTAGCCAAAATGCTTCATGTACTTGTTATAAATTTTAAATATGTCATCATACATGTTAAATGTAATAACCATACACTCCTTAGGTCATCCAATGCCTCATTAGCCCCAAACTATCATTAGGTCTTGGTGAGACCTAAAATAACTAGGCCTACTCACCCATGCATTAAATGTCAAACAACTTAGACCACCTTCATCCTTCACCAATTTTTCAAAAATATAAAACTTATATCTAGTATCCCCATGCTCTATCCCATATGGGTCCATGCCACCTAGAACACCAACTCAACACTTGAACCTACCAATTAGGTCTCCTCACTTCTTTAGGTCTTCATACATACAAAACATAGTCTCAAACTTCTGAAGCAAACACTCACATATTTCATATATCCATATCATTAGATCACATTATTAAAACATTTAGGAAATCTGAAACACCTTCATGTTCTTTATACACTCCAACACATGCTCTAAGCATTCAAATCAACTCTCTCAAAATGACCACTGAGACTGGTCATATACTATAAAAATACAATCAAGCAATTTTAATTCTCCATATCTGATCAAGGGCATATTATGACAACAAAAGACTTATCATAAGTCTTATATACTTATATAACATATACATACTCTTTAATTCTTCAATCAATCTCAAAACACCTACACCTCACTCTTGCAACAAAGTCACTCAAACTACTAATGTAAGTAATCAACTTTTAAGACTTTTTTCACACACAATATGGATTGGCCAAACCTCCAAAATACATAAAACTTGTATTCATGGAGTATAAAACATTATCCAATAGTTAGTTCATATTTAAACATCCAAACACCATCAAGAACAACTCAAATATCCTTCTTGGGTCACTTACAGAATATGGTCAAACACACAGTCAACTTTGGAGCTCAATATATTTGATTGTATAAAAAATAAAACCTAATAACTAGATTATATATATGTGCCTTATAGTCCTCTACAAATTTTATTTTTATATCACCATGAAATTCATCTTTGATCAAAATTTATAGGCAAAAAAATAGAGCACTAGTTTTTCCCTTTACAAATTCAAATGCCAATGGTCATACTTAAACATCAGACACTTTGATATCATCTTGTGTCCTCACATCTTAGATTAAATATGCACCATAAATATTGTTATAAATAGATCAGTCTTTACCTTTGATAAACCTCTATCACTTTGACTTCATCTCATGTAATCTAACAATGTTGAACAAATACTCTCCATTGATCTCCCTCGAAAGTGGCTTTGCTTTAACCATGATAAATAAATTTTACTTTGACCTAATCTCATTCATCCTATAAAATTTGAATAAATATTCTCTATCTATCTCTTTAAAGTAGCTTTATATTTACCTCTACTTACTATTAAAAATTGAACACTTGGCATCATCCACTACTTCCTAACTTTTCGGAATAAGCACATTCCATTGATCTCTATAAGGGTAGCCTAGTTTTTAACCTTGATAAACATCAAACACTTTGACCCATTTAACTCACTATACATCATTGATCTTTAATTTATGATCACCCATGAATTTTTATATCTCCATTTGGTCCTAGTATTTACCTTTTTCAAAAATGACTAAGTATGGGAACCATTGTAATTGCCTTGGAAGGCTAAATTTACATAGTTATATCTTTTACTTCACTCAATCACATATTATAAAAATTGAATCATGTAATCTTATTAATTATAGGAATCCATTCATGTATTGAGTTGCTCTTGAAACCTTTGCTTGTGTGAGATATGTCATTATCAAATTGCTTACTTGACTCTAGTTGAACAACATAGTTAAGTCTTAGATAAATTTCACACAGTCGATCTGTGATGCGATTAAATGCAGACCATTAGATTTTCCTTTGAAATTTTGGATAAGTATGGGAACTTAGTGAAATATGATTGAGAATCCAACTTTGCACCTTAATAATGTTTTCTACGCTAAATCACATAATTTAAAACTTGGACCATATGATCTCCTCACATAGTAGAATCCATCCATATATCGATCTACTCCTTGAACCTTCATACGTGTGAAATATACCATCATCAATATGCCTACTCATAGTTTCTATCATAGAACCAACTATGCATATATGAACACAATGAACAACTATATGAATACCATGCACTTTCATGGTAATTACAAGCACTCTTGACACCCCATATGGTCCCTAAAATAGTTCCATTCTAGCAATATCAACCATCAATTACCTCATAAAGTCAAACACTAAAGAACAATGTAGGGACATTGAAGCACGCTTTCTCATTGTCATTCTAGCACACATGACACTTCATCAACATCCATGATCACCTTAGAGACATCATTAATAAACCTAAAACAATCTTCCCTATTTTTATTGATGTAAAACACTAATACAAAGCTTATTCTTAAACTCTATCTCTCTCTTCAGGTACTTTATCCCCTTTGACATAATGAGAAAGTGGGATAAAATTTTGATCTTGCAAACCTAAAAAGACATCAAGGACCAATAATAGGAAGACACCATCTCTAAGAGATGATACTGACTCCCCTTAACATTGAGGAAACCTCTTCTCACCTTGAGCTTCTCAAACATGCTCCATGAAAACACTCTTCTTCAATCATACATAGCTTCTATGAAGACAAAATATACATGAACGTTAGAAACTACATGAACTTACCTTGAAAACATTAAGAGGGACTCCCCCTAAGTCACCTGATATTAGGCATCCCTTTTAGAATCTTCATACCATTTCCAACAATGATGAACCAACACAAATACCTCCATACATTATCTCTCAGATTCAACTACACAGTCCTCTAATCCTAAGAACTGACTAATTACAAATCCCCCACTTTGTTAATGTATGAGGATTCAATACATTATAAAAGAACCTAACTTTGTTTGATCAAGTCATCAAATCAACCTTCTCTAGTTTACATCTATAGTAGACATCACCATATCTTCAACATGACTAAAGCATCTCACATATGCTCTAACTCACATCGTGCATAGCTCCTCAAACCACTCAAGATATCTAAGTTAGCTACCCCTATCTCCATGGCATACATAACTTGTCATTTATATAACTAATATACCTTCATGATACACACACCAATATGACAATACATTCTCCTCATGCTCTATATCAACCTTGTCTTTAGTCTTTCAACATTTGACCAAATGATTTAAGCAATATAAATTGACAAGATATTACCTTCAAGACCAAAAACCCTTAGCACACCTTGATCATACTAGAAAAAGATAAATATGCCTTTCTATGACAAGTCATCATCCTTGAATAGACAACTAAAAACTTCCATTCCCTACTTGTAGACCTTACACACATAGCTTCATTCTTTCATGACAAAGAACACTAAACTAGGCTCAACCATACATTACAATCATGTCACCAACTGATGAAAACATTTCATATTATCCACCTAATGTTCACTTAGATCCATATATCAAAATAGAGTCATTATCATAATGAACACACACATTAGGGTTTGTAGACATCAAACCCTCAAGTCACTACCTTTCACCCTTTGGGCTAGTTATTTAAAAATTGAAAGTAAATTGATCAACCAAAGAGCATCTATAGGTTCTTCAAGACATTGATAACCTTTCCAAACATTCAAGACAATGTTCTTGAGTCAATAATAATAACAAATAACTCACCTTGACATACAAGTCTACTAACAACAAAATCCTTCATAGTAAGTGAACACATCTTCTCATGACCTTTCTTATCTTGCAACATCAATCAAGTCCCAACCAACATACACCATGCTTCCTCTTCATATAAACTATCTCCTTGAATCTTAGAAAAAGACACCCTTTTGACATAGAGAGACTAAAAGTCCCAAAACTCTAGAGAGTCCCATATCTCCATAACCTCATTTGAATTGTAATCCTAATTGACTTTGAATGGATGCTTGACTTCTTTCTTTTCTTTAGACTTGGTAACAAATGTAGTCAATAGAAACTCTTGACTTTTTTTCATGTCAATCATGGCAAACAAACCATCTTTTATCTCAGTCTAATCTTTCCTAATAGGCTTAGGTTTACATACCTATTTGTGACCTCTTCTTTGCACACTAAGAGCTCCATACACCTTATTTTTCTTTGATAACTCATTCAACCTTTTCTTGAGATACCTAGTAATGCAATAAACTCTATGAAATTTGAAACAAACAAGATCATTCATACCTTTTGCTTGATGATGATTGTGTTCTTCCTTTTCTATTTAGATAAAAGACAAATTCTCTTGGCATTCCTGTATCTTCTTCATATTTGATTCCTTTTTTATCATAGTAGGCAGTCCACCTTGATCAGGATTATACTCATAGTCTTTGGTCTCAACACCATTGAGTGACTTTTAGGAGCATCTTTCTTCTTGTCAAGACTTGAATACATCTTCAAACTATTCTTGTAGAATCTAACAATATGTCCTACTTTATTGAAATTGTAGCAAACTCATTCAACATACCTCTTGACTGATCTAAGTTATGACTTCTCTAAGACCAATTTCTCCTTCTTCCAAGGCTCCATGAATGTCTATACTTGACTAAATTTCTTCTACAGTCCTTAGATAAATGGCCATACTTATTATATGTATAATGATAACCATGGAATAAACTAGCATAGCTTGAAGCATTAGGTTATCTAATAGACCTTATTGCATTGCTTTCAAGTCTTGCATTCTCCTTGACATACTCAAGCTTCTCATGCTTCTTTTATAGCTTATCCAACTTGACTACAACAAGCTTATGTTCATCCTTCAATGAATCTAGATTGGTTTTTAATTGAATGCTCTCATACTGTTTAGATTTCATACTTGAAATTACAACCTCTAACTGACTTCTAAGGGATTGGATAGTCTCCTTATCCATCTTATCTTCTCTGGCCATGTCATCCTTCATTTTACATGCTTTCTCTTCCATAGACTTGATTAGTTCTTGATTCTTCTTTTCCTCTCTCATGGTCTTGCCTATCAAACTTCCCTCAAGAGAAATAACTTATGATTCAAGAACTTTGATAATATTCCTCATTTTATGATTCATATTTATGAGATCATCTCATAGACCACCTTCTTCTTCCTCACTATCATAGAACACTTCATCATACATGATGTCCTTTTATTTTGAACAAATTTCCTCTTTTGAACTCAAACTTGCCTTGGCATCCTCTAGATAAATCTTGAGATCATTGATAAATTTCCCCTCTTTGGCATCTATCTTCAAAGTACATATCTCCTCTTCAATTTACCTGATCACATCATTCCACTATTGACTCTCTTTCTTCAACTACTTATCCATCTTTATACCAACTTAGGATCTCCTTTAAACTTTTACGATTCCTCCAAAGGACCTACTCTAATACTAATTGTTAGACATATAATCACTAAGAGGGGATGACTCAATGATGGAAAATATTTCAAATCAATTTACAATCTTAAATATTCATCACATATAATCATGATGCATACAAATTAACCATTTCAATGAACAAGGAAGATATAGCAAGATTAAGAACATAACACATAACACATGATATATGTGGGAAACCCTCTTGGGGGATAAAACCCACTGAACCCTGTAAGATGGCATATAGTCCTCTAATGATAAGATCTAATTTAGACTAAAAATAATTGATCAAGGAACAACCATCCCTTAATTTAATGATACAACAATCCCATAAGGAACTATAACCACTATCTAGTTGAGCAACCATAACAACTAGACCTTTAGCAAGTTTCACCTTGCAAGGAGGAATCAAACCCTAGATGTTGAGAATCCACAACCAAAACTATGAATAGATCATCTTAAACAAATATTACTATCCTTCAACTAATGATGATCACATTTTTTTTCACTCTTCACCTTCACTCTTTCACTCACTCACAAAACATCCAAATCCACCTTTTGGATCACTCTATACCTCTTCACTTTTCCTCAATCTTCAAACCTACAAGATCACTATTATGAAATAAAATATATGACCTATAGGTCATACACACCATCATTAACTATCTCTTCTCTTCAATCCATCCACCAAGCTCACATAGCATTCACCTTGCCTTTGCTCACAATACACACTATCTCAAATAGCTTCTAGGGCTTACTTTCTCATTCTACCTCCTCTAGGCTCATTAGGTCTAATGACTTGCATGTACTCTTGAACCAACTTTATCATACAACCATGATTGATACTATTAAAATTTGTATGGTTATCAATAACCTTTACCTTCTTTTTCAAAGGTTATTTCCTTTGTTTGGCTCCACACATTCATAACTAACACAAATAGGCCAATTAGGCCTTGTAATTATACCATTCTTTAATCTAACCCATCTTGGTCAAAAAATATGCTTCACACACTTGTTATACCTTTGAAATATGTCCACATATATGTTACATTTAAGAACCATACACTTGTTAGATCAGCCAATGCCTCATTAGCCCCAAACCATCATTAGGTCTTGGTGAGACCTAAAATAATTAGGCCTACTCACCCACACATTACATGTGAGACAAATTATACCCCATTCATCATTCAACAATGCTTTGAACATATCAAATATATCTCCAATATCCCCTTGTTCACTCCCATTTGGGTCCATGACACTTGAAACACCAACTCAACACTTGAACCTACCAATTAGGTCTCGTCACTTCTTTAGGTCTTCATATACATAAAATATAGTCTTAAACTTCTGAAGGAAACACTAAAATATTTCATATATCCATATGATTATGTCACATTTTTGAAACCTTTATACAACACCTCCATGTGTTTTAGACACTCCAACATAAGATCTAAGTACTCAAATCAACTCTCTCAAAATGACCTCTCAGACTAGTCATATACTGTCAAAATATAATGAAGTTATTTTAAATCTCCATCTCTGATGAAGGGCATACTATGACAAGCAAATCCTTATCATAATTATTAGAGACTTATATAACATCTCCATACTCATTTTCTTCTTCAATTAAGATCACAACACCTTTAACTCACTCTTCCAATAAGGTCACTCAAACTGCTAGTGTAATCAACAAACATAATCAAATTCTAAGCCTTTATTCATACACAAGATGCATTAGTCTATTGTGGATTCAAATATCCAATATAAAAATAATTATCTCATGTACTTAAATATTGAGATGAACACAGAGACAAATTTTTCAACACAAAATATGTTGCTTTGTCTTAATTAATCAATACAAACATAATACAAATATATAGGAATAATGTTTCCTATAATAATAGATTACCAAATCCATATAAAATATTAACCCACTAACCCATATAATAATATAATATGCTAAACTATAAGAGACATTATATTTTTATCCCTAATAATATAATATCAACAATCTTACCATATTAACCATACAGTTATAACCAAGTAACTAATATTTACCTCTTGGTAAATCAACCATAGTAAATACTAATTTACTTTTTACTTTCTCCATAAATACCTATTTTCACAAAATGTGAAAACTAATCCCAACATTCCCCCCATAGTCTTTACATGGTGAAAAAACATTCACACTCTTATCTGTAGTATATTCACCTCTTATAGCATGCCCTATTTGGCTCATGACCTTGATACAAAGAGAGCCTCACTCCTGCCATGGTTTTAAAAGTTTAACACAAACCTTGACATGAATAGTAACCCATCAAATGTTCATATCCTGGTGGTTTTTTGGATCTACCACAAACCCTTTAAATATCCATGAACTGACTTACATTGGTGCTTTTATCCTTTCACAATGTCTTCACATCAGGGAATCATGTTTGGAATTTGTACATAAATTATATATATTTAATAGGCATATTTTTATGTTCTTATTTATAAACACACAATGTAAATAATAAATACACATACAAGTCACCAAAACATTTATACGACCCCAATGTTAGTGACTGATGAGAGGTCATTAAAAGACTTCCTTCCTCAGGTTATCCTCTAGCCTCTAGTAAGTTGCTTCTCACTCAATACATGTTTCAAAGAAGCTCAAATTTAATTTTTCTAAGGGAAATCCCTCCATAATATAGATTTTGTGTATAATAAAAAATGTGTTTGTAAGTTTATTTTTTTATTTTTGAGACTTTTGAATTTTGATAAAGACTCAACACTAACACAATGACTTTTTGAAAATAATGACTTGTTAAAAAGACATACAAAACTCATTATTGACGTTTTAAATTTGTTTTTGACTTTAAAAATAACATGAAACATACTATAATAGTGACTCATATATACTTTTGACTCATTTTAATGACTCAAAACTACTCGATACATGTCAAATTTTGACACAATGACACAATGCATTAAATTTGATATATGACCAAAAACAATATTATTTGTGAAACACAATCTTAAAATGACTCCTAATAATCCTTGAATCATAAAAAATACTCTAAATTAATAAAAAAATTTCTAATAACATAACACTAATAAATATAATGGATTCTAAAGGACATGAATTAACCACTAGAATAACTAAACTTATAATTTCAAGCTATTTGATACTTTGATAATGACATAGAACAAAATATACATAAAAATCAAACAAAACTTTAATAAAAAATAATTAAATGACTAAATCTTTAGATAACATAAATAAATTTAATCCACAAAATACTAGAATAAAATCATGTTAAATACATATTGAAAAAATAAAGCAAACTAAAGACTATAGTTTGCAGAAATGGGTACCATAATCCAATATGTCAAGGAACATACATTAAGTATGGAAATAAATGGATACCAGAGGGTAGGGTCATCATACTTGCACATGTGTGGAGATGGATTCCTTTCATAGAATTATGTACCAATAGGTGTATTGGTGATTGAGGACTGTTATCTGATGAATATTCTAGGTTATAAATGCGTAGTTCACTGAGAATGAGATCTAATTCAAAATAATATTCAAACATAGTTTCAATGACCAATCATTGTCTCATCACCATTAAATCAAATATTTTTTATACATAAATAGCCTAAAATTTCTTGCATAGACAAAAATTTGGAGCATCAATGAGTTTAATTGAAAGATTAGCTCTTTTAGATTTGTCCAAATTTGGATATCTTACAACCCCCAAAATTAGTAAAATACAAATTATATTTTTATGGCTCAAGTCAATAGTGTAACCAAAGCTAAATCTACACTACTACAATACTACCAAACCAAATACCTCTACATCAAGCTTATCTATCAAATGTTTCAAATCTTAGCTTTTATCTATGTTTTTTGTCATACAGTACAAGATAAATGACACCATTAGTGTTATCTACCATTTCATTTAGTTGATTAATGTCATGACATCTTAAGTTGGATTAGGCATGAGCCAATTCAATCAAATCCATGCTTAGATTTGTGATGAAAATGCTAATTGATGGTATACTTGGTCATTAAAACCAACATAGCATTCGGGGTGTAGGGCACATTATAGGTATTAGCAGACTCCTTTGGAACACTTTTTCTCTACTAGAATCTCATTGTTCACATGCACAAGATCATAGATTGCTTTGATACCAATATTGTGGATTCAAAGAGCCAATATATAAATAATTATCTCATGCACTGAAATATTGAGATGAACATATAGACAAATTTTTCAATAACACAAAATATTATGCCTTCTCTTAATCAATAAATACAGACATAATACAAATATATAGGAATAACATTTCCTATAATAAGAGATTCCCAAATCCCTAGAAACTCTTAACCCACTAACCTTTATAATAATATAATATGTTAAACTATATGATACATTATATTGTTATCCCTAACAACATAATATCAACAATCTTACCGTATTAACCATATGGTTATAACCAAGTAACTAATATTTACCTCTTGGTAAATCAACCATAGTAAAATACTAATTTGATTTTTACTTTCTCTATAAATACCTATTTTCATACAATGTGAAAACTAATCCCAACATGGTCAAATGTATAAAAATACATAAACATGGTCCTCATGGAGTATATAACATTCTCCAATAGTTAGTTCATCTTGAAACATCCAAACACCATCAAGAACAACTCAAATATCCTTCTCAAGTCACTTGAAGAACATGGTCAAACATAGTAAAATTAAGATATTAATATCTTTGATTGTATAAATAATCAAACCTTACAAATAGATTCTATATATGTGCCTTGGAGTCCTATACAACTTTGATTTTTTATATCACCATAAAATTCATCATGGATCAAAGTTATAGGCAAAAAATAGAGCATTGGTTTTCCCTTTGCAAATTCAAATGCAAATGGTCATAATAAAACATCAAACACTTTTATATCATCTTGTGTCCTCATATCTTAGATTAAATACACATAGTTTATCTTCTTATAATTATCTCAATCTTTACCTTTGCTAAACCTCTATCACTTTGACCTCATCTCATACAATCTGGTAATGTTGAATAAATATGCTATGTCAATTTCCCTCAAAAGTGTCCTTGCTTTAACAATGCTAAACAACTGTCACTTTGAACTAATCTCATGCATCCTAATAAACTTTAATAAATATGCTATATCAATCTCTTTGAAGAAGCTTGGTCTTTATCTTTGCTTAGTATTAAACATCAAACACTTGGCATCATCTCACTACTTCCTAACTCTTTCGAATAAGCACACTCTATTGATCTCTTTGAGATTAGCTTGGTCTTTAACCTTGCTAAACATTGAACACTTTGACCCATTTGACTCACTATGTATCATTTATCTTCAATGTATGATCACCCATGAACTATTAGATCTCTATTTGGTCTTGGTATTTACCTTTTGTAAAAGTTACTAAGTATAAGAACAACTGTAATCTATATAGAAGGCCAACTTTGCACAGTTATATATTTTTCTTTGCTCAATCACATGTTCTTAAAATTTAACCATGTGATATTATTACATATATGAATCCATTCATATATTTATCTACTCTTGAAACCTTTATTCATGTGAGATATATCATCATCAAAATGCTTACTTAGCTCTACATAAACAATGTAGTTAAGGCTTAGATGATTTTTGCACCATCGATCTGTGATGTGACTAAATGTGGAACATTAGATATGCCTTTGAAAATTTTGATAAGTATGGGAACTTAGTGAAATATGATCGAGAAACCAACTTTTCACCTTAGTAACTTTTTTTGCACTAAATTGCATGACCTAAAACTTTGACCATATGATCTCCTCACTTAGGAGAATTCATACATATATCAATCCTCTCCTATAACCATTACATGTGTGAAATATAAAATTATAAGTATTCCTACTTAGATTTTCTATTATAGAACTAACTATTCCTAGATGAACACAATGAAGAACTATATGAATACCATGCACTTCCATACTCATTCTAGGCACTCTTAACACCCCATAAGGTCTTTATAATAAGTCCATTCTAACAATATCAACCATCAATTGCCTCACAAATTCAAACACTGAATAAACATGAAGGAACATTGAAGAACATTTAAGCACACTTAATCATTTTTATTCTAGCACACATGACACCACATCAACATCCATGATCACCACAGAGACATCATTGACAAATATCCAACATAAATGCTTTTTTCCATCTCTTGAGTTTGAGTTGGTAGATTTTGTTCTTAATTTTTTGTATTTTGGTAATATATCTTATTGTTTTTTTTCCTTTTTCTTGTATTTTATTTCATTTTTAAGCTCTTATTCTTTTGCATTGGACAAATGTACCTTTGAAGGATTTGCATTAGTATTACCAATATAGCCTAAACCTTGATGGTCTTTGAACATGTGTGTAAATATGATGAGTGATTCCTTGGGAATTTTTTTCCAATCCTTGACCATGATAACCAAAAATTTGTAAATATTTTATTCCAAAACCATACTGTATTGAAAAATAAGTATCATTATTGAGAGGAAAATTTGTATCCTTTTCTTAATCTAATTTTTTTAACCTTTGCTTACTCTAATTTTGATATTTACAAGTGTTTTTTCTAGCTACATTATTACTTAGCAACCATATTTTATTGCTTTGTTACATGTTATATACAAGAGGTACTCATAATGAGAGTGGTTTTCTTGAGTGATGTATCAATTATAGGATCACCACTATCTTTGAGATTTTTTATTATGTTATATAATACAAAACAAGATTTTGTATAATTCCCATGCATTATATGATATGCATATTAATATTTATATATTAGCATAATATGTACAAGAGTTAATTTTATCATTTTATCTCTAATCATTTCTCTTAATATCTCACTTGGCCTTTTAGTAACCTTTGGTATAATACTTGAATCACATGGTTTAGAAGTGTTCTGTTATAATTTTGAATTTTGATAAGAAACCTTGTTGGGTAGAACATTGGTAGATGAGGATGAAAAAACATGATTAGTAGTACCATGTGTTAGATTATATATGTAGGTAATCTAATTTTCCCATAATGTGATCTTGGAACTAAAATTATTTTGCCACTCCTCTATCAACTTTCTCATAAGGATGATTGATATTTTAAGGCTTCACAAGAACAATCATTGTGTACCCTAGGTTGAACATGCATATATACACCATATACTTAACCCATTTAATGAGTGATATCATGGACTTGGTTAGAGGGATGATAGTTGTCACCCTCCTTAGGGTTAGTAAAAAAAGGCTTAAGGTTATTACAACAATATTGGCAAAGAGAAGTTTGAAATTTATTCTGATTAGGATCATTATCTTATTTAATTATTTTTAAATGTTTATATTTTTAACCCTATATATCCTTAATTTATTAAATAAAACATGAAACATAACAATTAATAACCACCATACAATATTGGATCATGAAATAATTAACAAAACTATCCATGGGAAACATGATTGTAAAATTTATAATAATTTAGCACTATTGGTTGAGTTTTTGAAAATCTGAGATAAGTTTTTATAAAAAATAATATATGAGATGAAATTATAAAAATAGGGAAACAAAAGTACATGTATGACTTGTAGGTCTATATTTACTAAAAATAGTAAATTTCTAAATTTGGCAAATCAATATGATTTTTTGGCCAACTGAAAGAGGTTTTTATCTATATCAACACATTTATGAAAAAACATCAAGAATTTTGAATTTTTATCTAATATGAATCATAAATGGGCCAAATTATTTTGAATGTTTCAAAGGTAAACCCTAGAATATTCCAAATAAACAATCAGTAATTATGATAAATCAAAAAAAAATTAAACATTTATGAGAGAGTTTTAAATAGATTCTTATTTTTGAGGAAACCCATAAATTAATTTAAACATAAGTATAAAATTTTCCTTTTATTCAAATATTTACTAAAAATATTCAATTACAACAATTGAAAACTCCATACCAAAATATGGCAAACAAAAAGCATTTTTTCATATAACATTATGATTATAAAATACCTCTAAGCAATTTTGAAATGAACCTATTTGAATGCCAAAATGTGTCGATCAATGAAAAATCCACTTGAAATTATTTGAACATTAAGCCCTTGTAACTAGAGGAGGTAAAACCCTAGGGTAAAGCTTTAGATCTAAAAATCCATCACAACTAGTTGAAACCCTAAGAGGCTTGGAAGCCTTAAATCATTTTTTTGCATATTCACTTGGATCAGGTTCCCCAAATATTTAACCCTAATATTGATGTGGATCCTCTTGGGTACATAGGGTTAATAATATAGGAATGATAGGGCATAAGGGTGAATATTAGATATACAACATGCCAATTAAATTTTAAACTCAAATTTACCATATGCTGAATTTGTTAAGCTGAGATAAGATATTTATGGAAAGTATATCTATGCTAAATATATAAATGAAAAAGAAATGATGTACTTATATTTTTATATGATAATGTAGACCCAAACGTAGAATAGGTTGAAATTAGGTGGGAAGGTAGTTTTGGAATAGTTTTTAGGTTCTAGATCTAGTGCCTCTAGTTATCCAAATAGTTATGGCAGGCTTGGATGGTTGTGTTGACACTACTATCTAAGTTTGATGATAGTGTCATGTATGGAATATATACTAATATAGGATATGACCACCTGGATGCTTCTAGGTTTTCCTTTTCCTTCATTCTGATGCATTTAGATCTAAGTCATGGACTATTACTCTTGGTGAAATTAAAAAACCCTAGTTTTGCATTAATGGGTTAGTGGGAAGATGGTGTCAATATAATTATAATGAACCCAATGTTAAGTGATGTTTCATACATATCCAATCCTCAAAAAGAGGGCTTCAAACTCAGCTATCTCTCCCCTATGCATCAAATTATGTGTGAATTATGGAATGTGTTACATCTAGATTCCTCACTAAATAAACTTACATGATTATCCATGGATGTTCTATAGTTGGTAATTTGATTTGGGTTATTATTAACTAAGTTATGATTTATATGATGTTATGGAACAATTGACTATTACTTTGATTACATGATTACATTTCTATGATTTTAACTGTATTGTTTATTATTACATTATGATCATGTTGATCTGATTTTTCAACTATATTTTATAACAAATGCCATGATGTTATGGACTAACTACCTTCTTGTCATGAGTTTGATTTAGGAGAGTTTCATCCCTCAGATCATGATGGAGGGAGAGCATCATTGGAGAAGATGACATAGATGGAGATGCTGGGGGATGACAGAGGAATGTCTAGAACCCTGGACACACCACATTAGATAATGCATGTTATATGCATTATTTGAAATTTTAGCATGATTACATTATTTATATTATCTAAATTTGGGTAATAACTTATTCATATTAATTATGTGCATTAGTTTAATTTAATGCTCATGTAGAGTTAATCTTATGTGATTGTATTGATGTTGTGCTATTATGTTCATGATTATTAATGTTTTTAAAAATGAAAAATTATGTTAATAGTGTTGGTACTACTATGTGTAGAATAACCATCATATTTTAGTAATGATGAAATCATAAACTAATTATCTATATGATATTTCAAGAATTCCAATTACTGTTGAAAAGACATAGATAGTCTACGTAACCTGATTTACCATTTTTGGATAAAAGAACATTAATGACTTTTTATTAGTTGTGCCACTATTAAATATTTATGAATAATTATTTGTAATAAATGATTATCTATTATAAAACAATATTATTAATAAGTAATTAGAAAATTAAAATAGGAAAATTGGGAGAAAACATCATAAAAGGAATAAAATAAAAGTTAGAGCATGTTCAAGATAAATTAGGAACTTTATAAATTTGGGAAAAAGGAAAAAGAATGGGATATTTAAAAAAAGGGAGAAAGTCATTTAATATAAAATAAATCTTTGGCATGAAAGCATAAAAATAAATAGGGTATATTTAAAGAAAGCACCACATTCATGAAAATAAAAGATAGAAAGGAAGGGAAGAGGTGAAACTATAGGAGGAGGAGAGAAGAGCATAAAGGGGTGCGAGTTGGAGAAGGAAAATAACTAGAGTAGAGAAGAATGAAAAAATGAGAAATTCAATATTATACTTGATGGTTTTAGCTAGGGAGGTGAAGATTGTTGAAATTTTGTATGGATATATGAGTTACAGTGATCATTTTTCTTGATGTGATATGATTTTTTCTCTATTGGTATTTTGGTTATGGTTACCTATTTGCATAGATCTTAGAAATTATTACATCACTAATTAGCACATATTAGTTTGAGCTATGACTATTTGTTATGTATAGTATCCATGGCTATATATAGCTCAGTTATTATTCCATTCTTTAGTATAGTCATAATATGATCTTATCCTCGAGGTGTATACTTAATAAGAAATTTCATGTGGAGACTAATACTATATATGGATAAATATATAATTCATTACCTAATTTATTGCTAAATACTATAGTGTATATTCATAGTATATA
The DNA here is from genome assembly GCA_037957365.1 of Torreya grandis. Lineage (NCBI taxonomy): Eukaryota > Viridiplantae > Streptophyta > Pinopsida > Cupressales > Taxaceae > Torreya > Torreya grandis. The sequence continues at coordinate 85,743 of JARHVA010009693.1, forward strand.
ACAAATTTACCTCACTATGTACATGACTTATATACTGCATATCCCTAATACTCAAAGTATAAGGAGCGGTGTATTATTATGGAAAGGAGTAGTAGTATAGCCATAATAAAAATTATAACATTATTTAAAACTATAAGATGAATATTATAAAATTCATAAAACTATATAAATAGCTATTTATATATAAAATTAATTGAATATATACAACAAACTAATGGAATATATAAAATGAGTATATATGTGAAATGTTATATGTGAAATGCAATGATCTATATGGCAATCTATAAATTATCATATGTATATTATGTATATAACGATAATTATATACCTATAATTAATATAATGATATTTTTACCTAATGAAATTATAATTTTGTTAAATTATAATATGTAAATACAGTGAACCAATTTAGTTCTTTATACTAGTAAACTATGTGACCTGTGTTAAGCAAACCATGTATTATGATTACATCATAAGTGGCTTTCAATTACATTGTTTACTATGAATACAAATCATAAGTTGTATTTAAGTGAATTGTGTATATTATTTACATTGTGTATTATAATTATAATTCAAATAAATCATAAATCCAACCATTCGCTATGTATTCCCACTCGCTGGTTATGTAACTTAATTGATGAATATCATATGTGGGACAATACACTACATATTATATTATGGAGCTGTATATTATTACCATATTATTGTATTATCTTAGGATATTTTATAAGGTATATTCCTTATGATTATGGTTATAGTGGTTTTAACCACTTAGGTAGGTAGGTTTCATGGGCCTAGTTATTTTATGCTACCCGATGTATTTGGTTCTACCCACCTCCTTGTTTCTTGGGTGTTCCTGTTGTGCCTATATAATACTAAGATTTATTTATATTATTTTTTACACTTCTTAATTCATTTCTTCATCTATTTTCTAAATTTAATATGGTACTATAGGTTATGGTTTAGGAAGCTTGGGATGGATCCTGTGGAGCAGAAGAGGACAATCTTGTCAGGGAGGAGTGTGGAACACTTGGTGGAGAGCCATGAGAGGATTTTTTTTCCATAATACCAACCATTAAACTATAATTTAAATCCCAAAAATTCATTTGAGCACTTTTTTTTATGATTCTTATTTCTATAAAATTCTTTGTCTGAGGATTCATCTGCTAAATAAAATAGAATTGAATTTTGTTGAGTATTTTACCTAAAAACTGTATTTGAATTTTTTTGGTTGATCATTTCCATATAGTTTGGGAAGTAGACCAAATTTTTATTCAATAATTGTTTTTGACATGTGAAGGCTCTAAAAAATTCTATTTTCTAGGAAATCACTAGATTTGATGGCATCTGATTTGGCTAAGAAATGGGTCTGTAATCAACATTTGAAAGTTTCACAACTAAGCCATTTTACTATAACTACATAGGTCTCTTCTAATTGGTTGATTATTATAATACAAAGTTTTGAAAAAGTATATTCATATAAATATTTTTTAATTTTCAATTATTTTAATTTATTAAACTATTGAAAATTGAAAACTTTGGAATATAAGCCATATTAGATCCCCATCGGTGATTAATTACCACAAAAGTGTCTAAGAAGTTTAAAATTTGATTATTTTCTAGGTTTTTTAATCTATAATCCAACAAAAAAATAATTTTTGAAATTGGAGTTTTATATCTCCCTATTTAATTGTTTTTGTCCATTTTTGGTGTTTTTAAAGACAAAAAGTTTAAAATATCTCAAATGGTTTTGAATTTTTTGCTAAAAATGGAAGCATTGACTAGTTTGAGATTTGTATTAGTAAGTAGAAATAATTTTCTGTTAATTCATTATAGTCTGGTATTTGCATATTTTTAGAAAAACTAGGTCAAAATGGCTAGTTTACAACACCTCTTGTTGCCAAATTCACAAAAATTGATAGAAAAAAAATTAATTTTTAGAGTCAAAAGGTTTGATGATATTTGAATATTGGAATCTTGATCAAATAGTGATTGGTAAAGAAAAAGGCCTACCACTGGTACCGATGACTATGACAAATGTCATCATGAGGCTCTTATGTTGTTAAAACTATCAATAGCAGGTAATTTAATCTTAGAGGTTAGAAATGAGACTAGTGTATCAGCTTTGTGTACTAATCTTACTTCTAATATCAAGATTGTGAAGCTAATAAGAGAATATATTTTTAAAAAATATTTTTTTCACTAAGATTTAGGAAGGTGGCTCCATTTTTAAATTTGTGTTATAGATCAAGGACATCAGTGATTAGTTGAAGGCTATGTAGAAGCCTGTTGATGAGAAATATTTGATTTCTCTAGTTATACAAAATATTACACCTTCATTTGAGTCATTTGTGGAGTCCTTGCACATGATTGTTAAGACATAGACTTTGGACTTTTAAAATTTATCCACATTTCTACTACAGAAGGAGAGACGATAAGAGCAGACAGTGTTGTGTACATCTATTGCTACAAAGAGTGCATTCTTTATCAACAGAAAGGGTAAGAAGTTTGGTATAAGTACTAATTATATCATATAAACCTCATAAGTAAGTGGTTCTAATAAGAGATATAAGTGGAAATATTTTTACTATAAGTAACCTAGTCATCTGAAGAAAGATTGCAGGAAAAAACAATAGGATATGACTAACCCCAAAAATAAAGCTTATCATGTGATTGTAGATGAAGGTGAAGGCAAGGTAAAATATCTTGATTTTAATTTCATGGCTTTCAATGGTAATTATATGATGGAACAAGCTTGGTACTTTGATTCATGGGCATCTCATCATTATATATGCCATAAGGACTGAAATGTGGATTTTTAAAAAAATAATAGTAGTAATGAATCTATATATTTGGGAGATAATACAACTCATTTTGTTAAGGGATATGGTAATGTTTAGATAATTTTTAATGTTATATCTTGATATAAATTTAAGAATGTTAGGTATGCTCCTGATATGAATAAAATCTACTTTCAATTAGTTAGATCACTTCAAAATTTGATTTTGTCGTAAAATTTCAAAGACAACAATGTTTAGTCACTATTAGAGATAACAAGATTAATAATATTGAGAATGTTGAGAAAGGCTTGTATAAGCTTGTAGATCTAAAGAGGGCAAAGGAAAGTGCACCTACAGTGGTTGATAGCATAAGTTCACTATGGCATGAAAGGTATGGGAATTTGAATCTCTAGTATTTAAATACATTAAACAAGACTAAGATGGTTAAGGGGATTCCTTCTATTCAAAATAGTCAACATGTATTTAGTGAATGTCAGTTGGGGAAGAAATTTATACATTCATTTGATGTTGGTAAAGATTTGAGAGATAATGGAGTATTGGATTTGGTACATGCAGACTTGCATGGTCTAATGTAGACACCTACCCCTTCTAGATCCTATTATTTTCTATTATTGGTTGATGCTTTCTCTAGGAAAAAGTGGGTATACTTTCTAGTGAATAAATCTTATTGTTTTTCTAACTTCCTTACGTGGAAAGCTATGGTTGAAAAATAATCAAGATGATCAATGAAATATTTTAGAATGGATAATGGGGGTGAGTTCATCTCAAACCAGTTCAAGGAGTTTTTTACCATTGAAGGCATTCATAGAAAATACACTACCCCATACACTCCACAACAAAATAGAGTTGTGGAAAGGTGAAATGGGATGGTGATGGATATGGCTTGTTGTATGGTCCAAAGCAACAATCTACCATATAGATTTTGGGCAAAAGTAATGAATATAAAATTTCTCATCCTCAATAGAATTCATATAAAATCATTGGAGAATGTGACTCTAGAGGAGGCTTGGTTAGGTTGAATGCTAGATATAAGTGCTTTTATAACTTTTGGTTGTGTAGCTTTTGTAGTTATTCTTAGTCAAAACAAAAGTAACTTGGATGCGAAAAGCAAAGCATACATGTTTGCTGGGTATAGTGAGTAGTCAAAGGCCTATAGATTACTTGATGTTTATACCAAAAAAGTTATGTTAAATAGAGATGCCATAGTAAATGAATAGATGCCATACTTCATAGAAACTAGTATGTTTCAGATATTGAGTCATTGTTGTATTCTAATGTTTCTATTATAATTTGTGGTGTGAAAGCTGAGTAGGATTATAGTTCATTAGTGGAATTAGATTATAGGGAGGGTATTGTTTCATTTCATTGTGAGGTTCCAAAAAAACAACCAAATAATCCAAAGTGGTATTATACCACAATGGAAACACTTAAGGAGGGAGACTTAACACAAGGTGTGGAAGGAAGAAGATTGAGATCAAGAAATCAGTCTGGTAATAGAGGTGAGCATGAAATTTTTATCTAACAACTATTGTTTTATAAGCATTTGAGCCTAATTATTTTTCATAGGAAAAATGTAATCATGAGTGGGAATCAACCATGTAATTGGAATATGATTCCTTGATAAAAATAAAGACTTGGGAGCTCATGAAACTTCTACTAGGAAATAAATCCATTGGGTTAAAATGTATTTACAAGGTAAAATGCAAAGTAGATGGTTTCTTGGACAAATACAAAGCCAATTTTTTTTCAAAAGGTTATACACAAGATGAAGGGGTTGATTATGAAGGGACTTTGGATCCTATTATAAATATGGTAACTTTTTATTTGATTTTTTCTATTGCTGCTCAATTTGGATAGTAGGTGTACCAAATGGATGTCAAGAGTTCTTCCTTGAATGGAGATATAGAGGAGGAAGTCTACATGGTTAACCTATAAGGTTTTAATGTTATTGTTAAGGAATATTTTTTTTACAGGTTGATCAATTCCTTGTATGGGTTTAAGCAGGATCCTTGAGCCTAGTATATAAAAATAGATTCACATCTTAGGGAGTCAGGTTTCAAAAGGTGTAATTCTGAACCAAATCTCTATGTAAAGGTGTTTGGTGATGATATATTATCTTGATTATCATTGTATATTTTGATGATATATCCATAACTAGGATTTGTTCTAGTCTCATTCATCAAATGAGGGCTGATAAGTTTTGTACTTTTGACATGACAGACTTAGGACTACTAAAATATTGTCTATGTGTTCATTTTTGGCAAGGTGATTATGTTGTATTCATGTAATATAATAATTATGCCAAATAATTGATAGAAAGGTTTAAAATTATGGATTTTAATCTAATTTACACACCTTTTGAAGTTGGATCTAAAATTTCAATTAACATTGTTTCACCTTCGATTAATGAAATAATGTATTGATAACTAGTGGGTAGTCTCATTTACCTCACTACCACTAGACTAGATATTTATTTTGTAGTGAGTTTTATATCTCACTTCATGTATAAACCACAAGAAGTATATTGGTTAGATTTAAAATGGGTATTAATATATGTCAAAGGTACTCTTGACTTTGGCATATTGTATAAGAAGTTTGTAGATTTTGAGCTTTCACGATATTTTGACTGTGATTGGGTAGGCTCAATAGATTCAAGAAAATATACAAAAAACTATGTATTCACTCTTGGTTCAATATTTTTCTCATGGAAGAGAAAAATAGAATCTATAGTGTTATTATCTTTAAAATAAGTAGAGTATAAATATGTGGTCAGTACAGGTTGTAAACTATATGGATAGAGAAAATCCTGGAGGATCTTTAGTTTGAGTCATCAAAGACTACTCTGATTTTTTATGACAACAAGAGTGTTCTAAAGATATTAAATAATATATTATTCCATGTTAGGACCAAAAAATTTGAGGTTCACCATCATTATATTTGATATTAGGTTATGAATGAAAACATCAGTATCTTCTACTACCCCATTGTAGAGAAACCAACTGATATAATGACCAAACCACTTAATTCAAACAAGTTCATAAAATTTAGGGACAAACTTGGTCTTGTTTTTAGTTTAGTCATTGAGTATAGTATCATATTATTATATTACCTTAGGATATTTTATAATTTATATTCCCTATGATTATGGTTGTAGTGGTTTTAACTACTTAGGTAGGTAGGTTTCATGGGCCTAGCTATTTTATGCTACCCGATGTATTTGGTTCCACTCAGATATTTATTTCTATGGTGTCCATTTTGTGCCTATATAATAGGATTTATTTGTATTTATTTTACGATGGTTAATTATTTTCTTAATCTCTTTGATAAATCTAATATATAGTATAATTAAATTGGTTATAATTGTATTTGTTATAGTAATGCTATGGAACTTAATAGATAGCTCCTCAATATTGTTTTGAATGTTATTGCATAAAAGACCTTAATTATTGAATAATAATTCATATATATAGCATAGTATTTATCATTAATTATTACCAACAACATTTTATAAATATTATCTATATATATAATAGATGTGAGCATTGCATATTAGTGCTCATATACCTGGATTTGTATTTAAATTATTGCATTATCCTTATTATAATAAGTATATGTGGAATATAATATATTAGGTAATATTATAAAAAAAATTAAGTACAACTACTAAGAGGTGGGGTGAATCATTCACCTTAAAATAATCCTTCAATTTCACTTATCATTCATAAAGCCTTCATTCACATACATACATTAATCAATATATAAAAAAACATCTATGAAAGCAAAAAACATAAGAACACAAGAGATATATTATAAAACATCTTGGGGGATAATACCCACTAAAAAAATATTTTAATATATTCCTATAATAAATTAATCAATATTTAGTGAGGCACCAACCCCACAAGAAGCACCAACTCAACTAGTCTTTTAACAAGAACCAACTTGCAAGGAGGCACAAACCCCTTAGATAACTCAAAAACAATTCATATACCTTGATAATTTTATCAACATTTTTATCACTCAAATTAATATTATCACCTTATTTTTCTCTTCTCACTCTTCTATCTCTCTCAAACAACTTATGAGGCATTTTCGCTTAATTAGCCGTTTCTTTGGCAGAATTAGGTCATATGACCTTGTTCATCACCTATATAAATATTTTTAAATATTAAAAAAATATTAAAAATACATATTTTATTATCTCCAATTCCTTTACCTAGTTTCCAAACCTCTATAGCATTCGTTGATTTCCTTAATTATTCTAACTAGTCAAATTAAGCATATTAGACCTTCTCTTTATACTTGACTCTTGCTCTCACCTATATTGGTCAGAAAAGAACCTATACATAATTTTATAACAATTGGAATATATCAAAAAATATGTTTCATAAGTGAAACACCTACTTCATAGGTTGGTCTCCACCCATAAGGATCAAAACCACCATTAGGCTTAACAGAGACCTAATGTAATTAGGCCTTCTCAAGGCACATGTTTCACCTTGACCACCTTGGGACACCATGAGCCTCAAAAATGGATGAAAAAAATAAAAAATTATTAAATTATACCCATTATAATATCACCTTAATTATCCAACACCATTTATCTCATTTCACTCCGTGAACCACACAATTAGTTCTACTCACAATTAGGCCTTCTTACTGCTAGAAAGTCTATCTTGTAAATTTGATGTATATACTCAAATTTAACACATAAACCAAATAAAAAACTACATTTAAATAACCTCCATGAAATTTTTTCATCACCAAGTCCATTATATTTTACAATATAGAGCAAAATACCTCAAACTGATCATCTTCATATGCTCACTCAGAACTACACACAGGCTCTAAAAACCCAATCAAGAGTCTTTGAATTTTCACACCTTAATAGAAGTTTATAATGAATATAAATAAATTAAAAACAAACCTATAATACATATATGAAAACTTAATATTCATTTTATTATTTAAATCTATTCAAAAAGACTCAGGAACATCATTTTCACTCATACACATAAAATTGGATATAGATCCAAAACACAGTCATGGAAACCAAGTCTTAGAACACCCATGGGAACACTTTTATGAACTAAAAATAATTTAATATTATAATTAAACATCCTTAAAACATATTTAAATATATTTATTATAATTTTTAATAAAATAATTAGGCTTACAAACCAATCTCATGTCTTCACCCTACACAAACTTCACTGTGTTAAATAGGGCACTTTGAGAACAACTATTTGATTGTGTATGAGAATATTGGAAACTTATAATAAAATTAGATATTATATATAGGTATTTAAAAATAAACCCATTTATTTTGATCCATCCTTAATCCACTTCAACCCATCCCTAATCTCATTCTCACTTCTGCTTAGTTTTCTCACTGCCTTCCTCATTAGGCCTATTTAGCAATAGGTCAACTTACATGACTAATTTAAAATATTTAAGGTATAAAACATACTAATAAAATTATACGGTCACAAAATATAAGTCGCACACATCATCCTCCAATCATTTGTATGCTTTGACCTAGTCAACCCTTCTTCCTACATCAAAATTCTAATAAATAAGGGGTTTCCTATAGCTTTCACTCACTCTTATGATAGACTAATTCCACTTGTATAAAACTATGAGAGTAATATACATGTTAAAATATCAAAATAGGTCATCCAATCCATTTTTATCCATTTCCAACAAGATCTTTCCTATTAGGTCATTATGAGGGTTTTGGGAGGGTTTTGACCACCTTTTATTCTTAATAGTTATTCATAAAAGATTGGCCCTCAACTCCAAAAACAATGATATAAAATTTAATCTATGACCCTTCCATAACTACCATGAGCTTACTAGATCCTCATGCAAATGTTTCATGTTTTAATGAGCATAATAACATTCTTCTCGGGTCGACAATACCTCATTCTATGTACACAAAAACCTCAACACAAGTTTTCTTGATTTTTCCTTTAGGATATGACCTTAGACTTGGTAAAAAAACTTGACACAAACCATCACACCTCCAAAAATTATATCATGAGCTTTGGTATCTTGGAAACTGATCTTGACCCCTTATTAGGCCACACTAGGTTTTTTATACAGTAGGCCTTGAATTGTTAGTCATACTTATACCTTGAACACACCTTGAAACTTATTGAACTAATATAAATACCACATTATCATTTAATATGACCTCATACCAATCTTCACCACTACCACACACTTCTCACAAGACTTATACAACTTACCTCATCATGCTACCAAGCCTACGCCTTCTCACTAGGTCTTTTCATCCAAGAACTAAGCCTTAGAACTGACCTTGGAACTCTTATAAAGGATTATTTGCCTATTGATCATTATTATACACTATTATTATTCTTATACTATCACAATTTACAAAAAATTCACTATTATTCATGCATAAACCTTCTCACAAAGCTAGTCTAGGATTTTCAAGACACCTGTACTCAAGGATTTGAAGTCAAACAAGCTAACTCTCAATGATATCACTGAAGAACATTCTTCAATCAAGATTCTCTAAATACAAGTCTACTCTTAATAGGATTTTTATCTTTTCACATCACAATATTATGCCAGGATCTCATACAAAACTCAAGGACTACTAAACCATGTATGTTTACCTTGTATGCTCCGTAAGACTAGTGCTTAACAATATTCTTACCTTATATCTTGAACTTGACCTTGAAATGTCATAAACCTTAGAAGAATTACCAAGTTGCCTTCAAATTCTATCTAAATAGAGAGATAATAGGTTGCCTTCAAATTTTATCTCGTCATAAGACTCCTTTTTCACATACTGCTTCACCATATATGGCCTCCTTTGACCTTGACATTAATGACATCCATCTTGACTTTGAAATCAATGCCACAATACCAAAAATAGGAAAATACCTAAATAATATCCCTCTTTTTCATTGATGTAAATCACTTAAGTGAAGATAATCATTCACATCTCTCCAAATTGGATCTTCTTTAAACTGATCTTACTCCCAAACTAGAAATTCTCCCCCTTTGACATTAATGATAAAGGGTCATCTTCTTGGAAACTATCTTATCCTTAGAATTGGAACAACACACTCTTTGAGAATGATTGGATCCCTTTATATCCATGAGATATTCTAACAATATCATGAATGTGACTTTGTTTGATCAAGTCATCATACAAACTCTTTGTGACCCATCTCATGTTATCACACTTCTAGTAGACTCTTGACTAAATGTTGGATCTAAAAGTTGAAAAAGAACACAAAGATCCCATAAGACCAAGTGTCCTTCATGATTCTTCTCATTATCTGAGTGCCTCCATGAATCTTAATGGAGACACCTCTTCTCTCTTGAGTAATAAAATAACATAAACTCGGGAGATTCCCAGATAGCCATGTCCTTACTAGAATAAACTTAATTCATGATCATTTTAGCCTTGAATTATTCAATCTCCATTTGAACACCATCATGACTTGGTCTATTTGACTTAAATTATTCATCCATAATCTAAGCTAGTAGGGAAATTTTTTGACACTCCTTTGCATCTAAACTATGATCCACCATGGCAAATAGTTCACTTGGACTTTTAGATTGGTCATTACTCACCTAAGATACCTTTGGTTTGCACTCACTATCTTGTCTTCTTTATTGCATTCTAAGGGTCTCAAATTTCTTATTTTGTATTGAAAATCCATGCTTACAATACTTTTCAATGTGGCCAACATTTTGATAATTAAAACACAATATTCTTATTGATGGAAACATGCCATGACCCATTAATCTTGAATAATTACTCTCTTCATAGTTCCATGCATATTCATTCTTCAAGGGCCTTCTATACTACCTTGATCTATGACCAAATTGGTTACATGAATAATAATAGAAATTGAAAGGATTATCATACCTTATAAGATTAGGTTTCTTGATAGGATTAGTCTTCATTCTACTAGCACCATCATTTGTTGATTGACCATTGACCTTATTTATTACATTAGTATTCTTCTTTTGGTCTCCATTTAAACCAGTACCTATTTTATCATTAACATTATTTTGACTACTCAAGATGTTGTCTAGATCATTGGTACTCTTTTCAAGCTTCACAAAGGAATTAACCTTACTCGATGCCTAATCCAATTCAACTCTCAAGGAATCCACTTCAATTACATACCTTATAAATTATTCTTCTTTAGCCTTTAGGATTGTAGTCACAATCTCAAGTTGAGTCTCTACCTGTTCAACTATTTTTGCTTGTTCCTTGGAGTTGTTACTTAGTCTAACTTCAAACAAGTTGATTTTATCCTCATAGTATTTGAAAAGATACCTCATCACCCTATTCTTCTTATTCACCATCTTCAATTCTTCTATATAATTCATCAACTCAGCCTCAAAGTCCACCTCATCTTATTATTCAATTGAATCACCAATAGCTCTTCCAATTTGTATGGAATTCTTTTGATTCGAATGGCTTTTTTCCTTAGTAATGAATAATACTTCATTGACATAAGGACCATCACCTTGATTTTAACTCTTAGAATCACTTCTTTCACTCTCATCAGATGAGCTATAATATTCTTTGGTGTAAAGGCTTCTTTTATTCTTAAAAACCTTTTTCTTGTCATCATACCTTCTAAATATTTTCTTGCTCTTATCATATCTATAGGATTTTTATAATCATCATGACCTTAATCATGATATTCATCATCATTTACCTTATGATTATGAGGGAACTTGTTATCAAAGTGTCTAATCTATCCCTAATTAAAGCATTTAAAGGGTAGTTTTCCCTTGTATTTGCTTGAACTAGTTTTCAACTTTCTTGAAAACATAGTTATCAACTCATCATCATCAATATTAGATTCATCATTGTATTTAATTTTATTACATTTTTTCTTCTTCTCCTTTTAATTATTTTTTTCCTTGAATGTAGCTTCCTTCTTTTTAGGTCTTCCTTCACTTATCCTCATCTCATAGGTTGTTAGGGTGTAATGAAGTCCATCTATCTCTAGCTTGTCTAAATCTTACATCTCTTCAATACTAAACACTTTAGAATAAAACATGGGATTTAGAGATCTCAAAAACTTTTCAACAACATTATACTCTTTCAATTCTTTACCTAGGCCTCTTATGATATTGACTACTTCATCAACCCTCAACAATTAGGTTGTAATGGTCTCATCTTCATTCATCCTTAGGATTTCAAACTATCTTCTACGGGTTTGAAACTTAGCCACTTTACCATGGAGTATCCCTCATGTATATTATTTAATTTTTACAAAATTTATTTATTAGACATATAGTTCATTAACTTCAAATTTTTTGCCTCTAATAGGCCACACTAATACCATTCATAGATTTTAAATTGTTGTCACTAACTTTCTTACCTATTGCATATGTATAAGGAATAAGGGGTGAAATATATCCATCAAAAAATGACTGACAAACATCATGAACTTGAGACATCAAATATGTCCTCATCTTGACACTATATAAATCATAATTGGATCCGTTAAATAATGGAGCCTTGCTTGTAGATAAACCATCTTGTGATTGACTAGCCATCTTCACTTGCTTAAGATCTCTTTTAGGCTATTAGGCCTCTTTCACAGGACCTAATCTAATAACAAATGTTGTAACAACACATACTAATAGGAAGGAACTAAATCAATTCCCTAAAAATAATCCTTCAATTTCATTTATCATTCATAAAGCATGCACTCACATACATACATTAACCAATGTATAAACAATCATCTATGAAAGCAAATGGCATAAGAACACAAAGGATGTATGGTAAACCATATTGGGAGATAAAATTCACTAAAAAACATCTTTTAATATCTTCTTATAAGCAATTAATGAATATTTAGTGAGGCACCAACCCCACAAGGAGCACCAACCCCTCACTAGTCAAGCACTAACTCAACTCTTCCTTTAGCAAGCACCAACTTGAAATGAGGCATCGAACCCATAGGTAACCAAGAAATAACTTAGATAAATTGATCCTATAATCAAATTTTAACACCTTATTCTAATTCAATAAATATTATCACCTTATTTTTCTCTTCTCACTCTTTTATCTCTTTTAAATAACCTATTAAGCCTTCTCACTCAGTTAGCCCTTTCTTTGGAAGAATTAGGTCATATGACCTTGATCATAAAATATAAAAATATTATTAGATATTTATAACATATTTATAATATCTATATGATGATATCCAATCCCTCTACCTCTTTTCCAAACCTCTATATCATTCACTCATTTCCTCAATTATTCTAACTAGTCAAATTGGGCCTATTAGACCTTCTCTTTATACTTGACTATTGATCTCAACCATCTTGGTCAGAAAATAATATCTCAATACTTGTATCACCCTTGATATATATCAAAAAACATGTTTCAGAAGTGAAACACACACTACATATCAAAACTACCATTAAGCCTAATAGAGACTTAATGCAATTAGGCCTTCTCAAGGTACACATTTCACTTTGACCACCTTGTAACATCATAAGCCTCCAAAAATGGATGGAAAACTTCACACATGATTAAATTAGACCATTTATAATCTCACCTTATGTCACCAACACCATTTAGATCATTTCACTCCTTAAACCACACAATTAGGTGTACTCTCAATTAGGCCTTCTTACTACTAAAAAGTGTGTCTTACAAACCTGATGCATACACTAAACTTTTCAAATAAAATAAAAAATCACAAAAATAGAACCTATATGACCTCAGTGTCATAAAAAATTCCATTATATTTCACAATACATGACAAAATACCAAAAACTGATCATCTTCATATACTCACTCAAAACTACACATAGGCTCCAAAAACCTAGTCAAGAGTCTTTGAATTTTCACACCTTCATAGGAGTTTTTCATGAATATAAATACATTTAAAATATAATATGAGACATATATAATAAATTAATTTTAATTTTATTCTTAAAATCTATGAAAACATACTTAGGAACATCTTTCTCACTCATACACATAAAACTGCCTGTAGCTCCAAAAACATAGTCATGAAAACCATGTCTTAGAACACCTATGGGAACAATTTTATGAACTTGAAATGGTTTAATGTGATAATTAATAATCCTTATAACATATTTAAATATATATATATATATATATATATATATATATTAAAATTTTAAATATCAATATTGGTCTTATAGACCAGTCTCATGTCTTCATCCTATTGAGACTTCATTGTGTTAAACATGTCACTTTGTGAACAAGTTTTTGATTGTTTATGAGCATCACAAAAACTTATAATCAAAGGGCATATGATATTTAGGTATTAAAAAATAAACCCATACATTCTCATCTATTCCTAATCCATTTAAATCCATCCCTAATCTCATTCTCACTTCTCCCTAATTTTCTCACTACCTTCCTCATTAGGCCTATTTAATGATAGGTCAACTTCTATGACTGATTTAAAATATTTAAGCTCTAAAACCTTATAAAAAATGTATATGGTCAAAAAATACAAGTATTACACATAATAATCCAATAATTTTTTTAATTTGACCTGGTCAACCCTGCCTACTACATCAAAATTCTAAGAAACAAGGGGTTTCATGTAGCTTCCACTCACTCTTATAATAGATTAATGTCACCTAGAGAAACCTGGGAGAGTCCTTTACATGTTAGAATCATAAAAATATGTCATTAAATCCATTTTTATCCATTTAAAAATACATATTTCCTATCAAGTCATTATGATGGTTATAGGAGGGTTTAGACTGCCTTTCATTCTTAGCAATCATTCATAAAGGATTGTCCCTCAACTCCAAAACCAATGCCAGTAAATTTGAGATAGGACCCTTTCCAAACTACCATGAGATTATTGGATCCTAAATCAAATGTTTCTTGTGTCAATTAGTGTAATAAAATTCTTCTTGGGTCTACAATACCTCATTTTATGTACACAAAAAACATCAACATAAGTTTTCATGCTTTTTACTTCAAGATATGACCTCAAACTTGGTCAAAAAACTTGACACAACATATAACATCTCTAAAAATTCTATTATGAGTTTTGGTACCTTTTAAACTAATCTTTACCCATTATTATGCCACATAAGGTCTCTTTGCACATTAGGCCTTGAATTGCCACCCATACTTAAACCTTGAATACACCTTGAAACTTTTTGCACTACTCTCAATACCTCATTATCATGTTATATAACCTCATACCAAGATTCAACACTACCAAAAACCTTATTAAAATCCTTAGATATATTATCTCATCATGATACCAAGCCTGTGCCTTCTCACTAGGTCTCTTCATGTAATAACTAAGCCTCATAACTAACCTTAAAACTCTTTTGAAGGCTTCTTTGCCTATTGCTCATGATTATACACTCTTTTTATGCCTATACTATCAAAATTCACCAAAATTAACTATGATTAATGCATAAACCTTCTCATAGAGCTAGTCTAGGATTCTCAAGACACCTAGTACTCAAGGATCTGAACTCAAACAAGCTAACTCTTAATGATATCAGCCAAGAAAATTCTTCAATCAGGATTATCTGAAGACAAGGATACTTTAAACAATCTTATGATATTTTCACATCATAATATTTTTCCAAGACCTCATACATAACTCAATGACTTCTAAACCATGTATTCTTATATTGTATGCTCCTCAAGACTAGTGCTCAATAATATGCTTACCTTGTATCTTGAACTTGACCCTGATATGTTGATGTAGGGGCATCAAGCTAGTTATTGTGATTAAGTGTATTTTTACCATTTTGGATTGATTGAGTCTTAAAATCCATATAGGGACCCAATAAAGGTGATAGAAGTCACTAGGTTAGTTTAATTTTAGGTGTTCTTTAGTTTAGGAACTTTTCCCACCAAATCACTTTTTTGAATATTTGAACATGAATTAGTGTGTTAGGAATGCTTTAAGGAATTATAAAGGAATGACATGATATTAAATGTTTGTGTAGGGTCATATAATGAGTTTAAGTTTGTTTATAAGGTATCTAAGTATGTAACATGTGTAAAAATTCATAAACCAAGAATGTTGAATGTATCCATCATTGGAAGGTAGTTGTCTTAGGAGTTAGTTATGCAAGAAAATAATTTCTCAAGAGTAAAATGAGTTTTAGATTGAATTAAATGGTTAGTATCATAGATAAATTCATATTGGGAGTTATGAAGTCATTTATAATGTGGAGGAGAGGCAAAGGTATGGAACAAGGATGAAGAGGAGATAAAATAAAACCTCGGTATTCTGCTCTAAGACACAGTTCTTGATGTATAGACAAAGAAATAAATAAAAGTTAAAAATGAATTGAAGTGATACTTGTAAATATTTTAATTTATAAATTTTATGAATTTAATTGATGTATTAAAAATCGTAAAACCCTTTATGAAGTGTATTTTATAGTGTAGTTTGAAAGGACTGGTGATTGTGTCATAAAGTTTGTGTTTCTTTTTTGAAGTCAAGAGATTAAATAAGATTGAAACTATATATAGGAATATTATGTGTATATAGGTGAGTTTTATTGGTATAAACCAATTTATATGATGTAATAAAGTATATACATATTTTTTCCACAAAATTTATGACACAATCACTAGTCCTTTCAAACTACACTACAAAATACATTTCATAAAGGGTTTTAAGAATTTAAATATATCAATTATGTCATGGTGTCAATTCTATCAATTATGTCATAAAGGGTTTTGAGAATTTAAATATATAAATTATGTCATATGTGTGAACTTTGGAACTCATTATATGGTGTATTTTGAAAGGACTGGTGATTGTGTCATGGTTCCAAAGTTCACACAACAAACTATGTGCGTACCTTGTTCTTAGAAACATAGTTAAGAAGGATCTGTATATTCTTAATAATGAGTTATTGAGGTATCTTAGATTTTTATATGTTTTATAAAGGTGGATAAATATTCCACATTATATTTAAACCACTTATGAATGTTCCAAAACAATAATCAAGTAACTGTGCTCTAAAACCCTTATGTTCATTATGACAAACAAGTTTGTGTTGATAGAACTTTGAAAAATTACTGTTTAGAGTGAGATTGAGGTTTGATAACCAGAGTTTGAGTTTGGAGAAGGTGGTTAATAGGTGTATAAAACTTTTATAGGTCTTATTAATTTTTGACAGTATCACAAAATCAATTAAAAGCCTTTTGAGCCCTCTCGGGCATACCCAAGTTGCAGAAAACCCTAGTTTAGGGTTGGGAGACAAAAAGTGAGATATTTAGTGATTGAAATGATGGAATTGATTTAAAATTTGTAATATAATAGTTTTAAAATGCACTAAATTATTATAATAGTTTTAGGAGTGTATGACATGTGTGTGTATGATCTGAGCATTGTGTTGTAAAAAGGAGTAAACAAGCCTAAAAAGGGCTAATTTGAGGGAAAAAAGGGTATGAAAGGGTGAATGTCAGAGAATTAGGACTTGAAACTTCATTATAATACAAAAGGTGATATATGGTGTCATAATATATGTATATTTTCACCAAAACAAAAGGTCCCTATTTGTACCATGAAATTTATTTAAAAAAAGGCTATAAGAGATGAAGGATGGTTGAAAACTTGGTATGAAAATAAAGAAATTAATATTTATAGAGAGTGTGATTTGGAATATAATAAGTATTTTTAACCTTAGAGAGACTATATAAGATGAATATTGTCTACACAAGACCCTCTTTAAGGATTGAAGGTGATTTCGTCAAGAAACTCAAAGACTAGTGAGAACCAATGAGAGCTTGAAGGAAAGGAAGTTAGAGAATTAAATGAATGAGGTGAAAATGTGAATATGGAATGTTTGAGAGCCTAAAGTAAAATATAAAATGGATTTAAACGTGTTCCATGTATAGGTCATGTAGGTTAATGACACTAAAACTTGTGAAGGAGTTGACATTGTAAGAAGACATAGAAGATTAGATGCATTCAATGTTCATTGTAGGTGTTCGAGTTGGGTTAATTAGGAAATGAATAAGTTCATATGAATCATTTGGTATCATATAAGAATGTTCATGGGAAGAATATAAATCTATTAAACAAATAAACAAGGTGTAATTTGTGATACATTTTCATTTGATGCTTTTATTATTTTGATGAGATAGTGAAGGTTATGAATGAAAAGATAAGATATTGGTAGTAGCCTTGAAGCTAGTGAGGCTTGATAATGTGAGAGAGATATTATAAATATCAAGAGATTTAGCTTAAGAGTGAGCTTGAGGAGAGAAAATAAGTCTTATGTAAATGATGAGAGAGAGGATGAAATACCCAAGTGAGGTCATTGAGATGGAGAGAGACCAAGTGAATCATCATGAGGTGACAAGTGGATGAGGATTGCCAAACTAGTATAGGTCCAGATGAGACCAAGGGATTTAGAGACATCTTAGATAAGATGAATAAAGAGATATTTATTGAAGAGGAAATAGGTCAAGGTTGAGAGAAGTTACCATGAGGAGAAGATGGTGCATGAAGACACCAAGAGAATAGAGATGGAGAAAGAGATGATTGAATTGAGGAAATAGTTGGATCAGTTGTTGGTTTTAATGGAAAAACTTAAGGAATTTGAAAACCCATGTTATGAATGGGTCATTAGGAATAAGACATTAAAGTGGCCAATAAGGCAACAGATAAGGAGAAGGCAAATGCAAGCCATGAGAGTGGAAAGAAGGCATGAAAATTTACCTTACAAGAAACTCAAGAGAGAAATATTAAAGTACAAGATGGGGATGAAATAAGATGAAGGTGAATATAACCTTGAGGAGTATATGATTAGTTTGAGTGAAAAACAAGAATCTAGTGGCAGTCAACTACATAGTGGGAATGACAAAGGAGAAGAAGATCATTTTGAAGTCCTCATTGAAAGCTTATAAAGAGAAGTACAAACACATGAAGGTATGCAATATGATTTTTTTTTGGTTTATGAGAATGATAAGTAGTTAGAAAGATAGATATAATAAATATAACATGCATTAAATGGTGAAGTAGATGAAAATGCAGAAGAAATGTAGATTGTAGTAGTTGAGCATCACATGATAGAGAATAAAGAACATAAAGAGGAAGCAATCATGATAGTAGAGTAGTAGACTGAAGTAGTTGGGAATGATAATGACATTTTTGTTATAGAAAATATGAAGGTGATAATAAGTGTAGGTGAGAGCATGAGTGTTGCATTAGTGTATTGGGGCATATACAACCCATATGATAGAGGCAAAGAGGAAAGCATGAGTGCACATCAAGTGCAAAATGAGACAAGAAAGTAAGCAAGGAGAATGGTATTTGATATAGGCAAGTAAGAAAATAAAATATAGGAGAAGTTGAGGCATGATGGAGTAGTAGAAGTAGAATATGATCCACCAGAAGACAAGGAAAATGCATATAGCATTCCACTAGAGCCCAAATTTCTTCTTGTCTAGGAGTATGATGTAGCGGCATCATACCAATTATTATAATTAAGTTTAGTTTTACCATTTTGGTTTGATTGAATCTTATAGGTCATATATGGACCCAATTAAGGTAATAAAAGTCACTAAATAATTTGTTTTTGGGGTTCTTTGGCTTGGGAACTTTTCTTGCCAAGACATCATTTTGAATATTTGAACTTGAGTTAGTATGTTAGGAATGCTTTGAGGAATTTTCAATGAATGAAATGATAGTAAATGTTTTTGTATGGTCATGAAATGAGCATAAACCAAGAATGTTGAATGTATCCATCATTGAAAGGTAGTTATATTAAGATTTAGTTATGTAAGAAAATAGTTTCTCAAGAGTGCAATGAGTTTTGGATTAAATTAGATGGTTAGTCTCATAGATATAAGTCAGAGTGGGAGTTAGGAAGTCAGTTATAATGTGGAGGAGAGGTAGAGCTATGGAACAAGGATGAAGAAGAGAGAAAACAAAACTTCTATATTATACTCTAATATAGAATTCTTGATGTATATACAAAGAAATAAATAAAAGTTGCAAATTAATTGAAGTGATACTTTAAAATATTTAAATTTTTAAATTTTATGGATGTAATTGATATATTTAAAGTCTTAAAACCCTTTGTAAATAATATTATTTAGTGTAGTTTGAAAGGACTGGTGACTATGTCAGAAAGTTTATGTTTCTTTATTGAAGTCAAGAGATTAAAGAAGATTGAAACTATCTAGAGGAGCACAATGCATATCAAGATGAGATGTAGTGGTATAAACTTGTTTCTATGTTTCAATAAAGTATATACATATCTATGTTTTTTTTCATGGTTTCAAAGTTCACACAACAAACTCTATGTGTACCCTATTCTTGGAAACACAATCAAGAAGGCTATGTATATTATTAATAATGAATTTTTGAGGTATATTAGAGTTGGATAGGTTTTATAATGGTTTATAAATATGCCATGGTATACTATAACCTTTGAGGAATTTTCCCAAATGATAGGAAAGTAACTGTGTTCTAAAAATCCTAAGTTGATTATGACAAACAACACCGTGTTGATAGAACTTGAGGAAATTCCTATTTAGAGTGAGATTGAGGGTTGATCAAGCTGAGTTTGAGTTTTGATAAGATTTAGAATATTTTTAAAAACCTTTTATAGGTATTATTAAGTTTTGAAAATATCACAAAATTAATTAAAGTCCTTTTGAGCACTCTTGGGCATACCTAGACTATAGGAAACCCTAGTTTAGGATTGGGAGATAAAAATGAGATATTTAGTGATTGAACTAATGGAATTGATTGAAAATTGGTAATATACTAGTTTAAAATATTATATAAATTATTATAATAGTTTTAGGAGTGTACATCTTGTGTGTGTACGTATATGAGCATTATATTGTAAAAAAGAGTAAACATGCCTAAAAAGGGCTAATTTGAAGAAGAAAAAGGCTATAAAAGGGTGAAGTCCAGTGAGTTAGGCCTTGAAAATTCATGGGAAGACAAAAAATTATAGAGGGTGTCAAAATGTATGTTTATTTTCTTTAAACTTATCCATACCATGCAAAAAATTTAATAAAAAAGGATACAAGAGATGAATAATGGTTGTAAGCTTGGTATGACAAGAAGGAACTTGAGATTAATCAAGAGTGTGAGTTGGAATAAAATAAATATTTTTAACCTAAGAGAGACCTTATAATATTAATATTTTATACACAAGACCCTCTTGAATCATTGGAGGTGATTTGGTCAAGAAACTCAAAGTCTAGTGAGAACCAATGAGAGCTTGAAGGAAAGGGAGTTAGATAATGAAATGAATTAGGCACAAATGTGAATATGGAATGTTTAAGATCCTAAAGGAAGATATAAAAGGTATTAAAAGGTGATCCATGTATATGTCATGTAGGTGAATTCCACTAAAACTTGTGAATGAGTTGACGTTTTAAGAAGACAAAGAATATTGGATGCATTCCATGTTCGTTTAAGGTGTCAAAGTTGGGTTGAGCAGGGAATGCAAAAGTTTTTTATGCATCACATGTCATCAAACTCAAAATAATTACTAGGTTTCCTTCAAATTATCTCTCAATAGAGAGACAATAGGTTGCCTTCAAAATTTCTCTTGTCATAATACTTCTTTATCACATACCACTTCACCATGCATGGCCTAAACTCTGACCTTGACATTACTGACATCCATCTTGACTTTGACATCAATTACAGCATCAATGACACAATACCAATAATAGGAACATACCTCAATAATATTATCTAACATTATAATAGTGGTGAATCTTTTGAATTGAGTTAGGATTCCACATATGGATTTATTAAATTTTACATCTATAATTTGGGACTATATGATTGCTAATTGTAAAATGTATGTTTAGCATCCATATAGATTGGAAAAGATGTGAGAAATAGACTCATATACTCTTGGGTAATTCTAGTTAACTTGAGATTATATGATTATGATTATATAATATAGATTTGGATTGAAGGCTCTATGTCATGATGGCGTTAGTAGATCTATGTGACATGAGTTTAATTATCAATTTTATTAGTTAAGATAATATATATACTCAGTAATGCTAGTAGAGTAATAATTGAGTAGGAGAGTAACCGAAATAACCTTAGCCTAGATGATATTACTATAGTACATTTTAATTAACCCTAAGAAGGCATGGTTGGGGGTGAGTATTAAGTTATATTTATAATTTTTTTAATAAACTATTACTTAAAATTAATTTAGTTGAGTTGATTTTGGGTTATCCTTTAATTTTTTTAATCGACTACCTTTTTTATTCTTAATACCAACAAGTTTGAATCTATATTTTAAATACAGGTATCAATGCTTGTTGGTACATTTAGAATTTTGGGATGAGTCAATGCTATTTGATTGACTTAAGTTGCCTTTGTAACTTTGATCTATTTAGAGGTGTTTGTTGTATCATGGAATATGGCCTTTGATTGTCTTTTATCTAATAGAAGGTATTGGACATCATGAAATGTATCCTCTATTTGTCATAAATGGATTCGTTATTTATAAATAATTGAATAGGAAAAAGGATTCATATAATGTTAAATTCTAGTGATAGACCTTGATTGCTAATTTACAAACAAAAAAATAAGACTGCTATTAGTATGGTCGAAAAATAATTATGTAACAACATATATGTAGTATATGTTATAAAAAGTGTTTAAATATACAAAATATGTCTATATGAGAATATAAGAACTCTTATAGATACTTAGCCTATATATGCATATGAATGTGTGATTAGAATTATATATTTTGACTAGTTAAACAAGTCATAGAATCCCAAAGAATAGGGTACTATATTTATATGTATAAAGCCTCCTAAAAGTATAATAAGTCACATAAATAAAATATTATGCTCATATGAGGTATAACTTAGATTATGAGATATTTGTTCTTAGAAATTTTTATGATTGGCTATTTGAAATTGAGTAGAGTGTACATAATATGATGGGTTGTGGTATCAATGCTTATCATATAATATACTACATTTGAATCTACTTACAAAATTAAATTATGCAGTCTAAACATGGGATATACCTAGTTGGTATAAATTGTACTTTTTTTCTTATTATTTATGTGATACATCACATGGTGGAGATTTATTCATATGTTTGATGAACTTAGTATATGAATTTTAATTATTCATGTGTTTATCATGTTTTGTGTTAGCTAGTAAGAAGTAATATGTATGAGTCTATTAGTTACCCAAATCTCATATTGGTGGTATTGAATAAGTAGTGAGACAAACTTCACTATCTTACTAGTATCATCAATGTCAAATG
This sequence comes from Torreya grandis, assembly GCA_037957365.1. Classification (NCBI taxonomy): domain Eukaryota; kingdom Viridiplantae; phylum Streptophyta; class Pinopsida; order Cupressales; family Taxaceae; genus Torreya; species Torreya grandis. The sequence continues at coordinate 108,823 of JARHVA010009693.1, forward strand.
AAGGTAATTCAATCAAGTGGTGTGTATGAAATTGAATGATCCTAGAGATTAGTAACTATTGAAAACTTTGTCAAAATGAATGTTTAGTTAAACATTGTCATTTCATATGTATGATTTACATGTTTGTGTGATATCATGTTAGAACAAACTTATATATGATATAATGCATGTTATTATAAATCATACATCACACACGTACTAGTTTGTCTCTATGGGTTCTTGCACCATAACTATATACTCATCCATGAAGGGAGGACCATTACTTGATGAGGGATTGTGTAGGGTATTGATGGTCCATGGTTGGTGTGTAAAATCACTCGAATGATGCTCTCCCTCACCACAATAGTACTTATTTGGATATGACACTTGAGATTTATATAGATACTAGAATTTGGTGAACTCATACTCTATGAAGCAATGTATCATATATCGTATACGTTATATTATATTTATTATTATTGAAACATCATACCTGATGAGATGTAACTATTTAATTTTTAAACATTAACAATGGTGGTTGTATGTTTATGCTAGTCATGGCTAGGCATCTATAGTTACTTTTTATATTTAGTTATATTGTGTTTCATATGATGATAGTGACAAGTGATAGATAGATGTTACACACTTATCTAATAATTATCATACCCAGAGTATTTTATCTAAATCATTAATTATATTCTCATGGCATAATATTATGAAAGAATACATTATTTAAAATTAAAAACAATTCACATATTTCTATGTAGATCCCAATTGGGATGTTACATGTGGTATCAGAGCTATAGATTGAACTCTATGTCCTAATGATTCCACTAGAATTTTCATATCCTTCTATTCATCAGAGAGGATAATGGTGAAATATAGAGTATTCAAAGAGTGGTATTCAAATGTTAATGATAACCTTCCATTTGATACTAATCGATTTATTATTGATTTAAGCTACAAAGTTGGATCAGCTTCTCATAGTCATGAATTAGACCATAAGAAGTTCATGGCCATGATGAAGAAGAACACCAAATGAACCTGAAGAACATTCTACTAAGGAATAAAACCCTTAGGATGTGAGAGCACATGTAATATTATACTAGTAAGTGAAGTGTATTTTAGAATTGTAGTGCCTCAGTACAGAATCATGTTACACCATTATTGGAATTGTGAGATTTAGTAGATCCTCATGTATGGCTTGATGAATATTATAGGTAATATACATCCATGAAATGTTGTGTGGTACATTAAGTGTGTACCCTTAGGAGAACTCATACCCTCTTAGAGTTGTTAAAGGGTTGGTTTATCAAGTGTCTTGATGGTAATGGTTGTATATGTTGTTTGTATAGGTGAGTGTATAACATAGTTCATGAGTCATTAAAAAGATATTACTACAATATTTTTTTATTATTTAGATCGAATACCTAGAGAATGATTACACACTTACTTGTTAATCAAGTCACCTTCACCACTTGTATTTTGTATTGGGAGTGTTCAAAAGCATGGGATGCTTCATAGTTAATAACATGTACATATTAGATAAATTTTTATGTCTTATGTACATTAATCCTAGGGGAGTAAATCCTAAAATAATTTTTATGGATTGGCACCACCTAGTGTAGTGGGAATTCTTATTGTATTGGAGTGTAGTTATCTTTGTTGAGGAATCACATGTGTTAGGAGTTTTCTCATAGATTGTATGTTTATGTGGATTGGAAATAGGTGTCATCTCACATAGATATCACATAGGAGAGTTGTTACTCTCTCACCCTCCTTTGATATCATTAAAACCCCATTTAGTGGATTAATATTTTTATGATGTTGATTAAGTGTTCCTTTAATCAAAAACTTGTTTTTGAAATTTTGTTTTGAAAATATTCCTTGGAATTTATAGGATAGTGTCTTCTACTTATGTTTTATAGATAATTTTTAGTAATTAAATGGACTAATGCATCTCTATGGTTATTATTTTTCCTTTTGATTGAGAAAATAGGTTGTGATACTACACTTACAAGTTTGATAAGTGTGTAGTGATTTTGGTAACTTGGGTTATATTTTTTTCTTCATTCCATGTGAAGGTATTTAAGAGTTTTGTTGAGAGATGTTAGTCTGCTACTTTCTACTTGTGTCTTTTTAGATTCAATGATGCAGGAGCATTAAGGCAAGAAAACATCATTTTTATGTTCTAATCTATAAGAGGTTAATTTATGTCTAATACTGAGGTCAATATTTGAAAAGGGCATTATGATGTCCAATTGCATCCTAGGAATCTTTAAAAATTCATCAAGTTATGTTAAATAGGTTCTAAGTGTTTTCCCTCCAAAATAGGGAATTGTAAATTCAAATGTTTGTAAGATCCAAGGAGGGATTAAACATGGTCTAAGAGGTTAGATGAATAAATAAAGGTTCAAAAGGACCAAGATGTTTTGTAATGAGTGTCTTAAGTCATGTGTGTCATGTTTACAAGTTGAAAAATCATGTTTTGGTTTGGTAACCTCACCCATGAGTTGGGTTGACAAATAAAAAGGTAGTTTGATAACTAACTTGGTAACCCAACATTGGAGTTGGTGGAAAAAATGAATATTGTATGTGAGAAGTAGGTAGAATGGTGTAGGAAAGAGAACTCTCCAAGAAGGGAGAGGAGAGACTGAGAATGAAGATTGTTTGAAGCTCCTCTAGTAGGATCTCAAGTCCATGAGTGGGAGAATGTTATGATAAATAAATTAATGTGTTTTTATGTGTTTCCATTAATTGAGAATGATGGAATCAAGTTATTATTATATTATAACATGCCTTGAAGAATGAATATGTTATTTCTTATATGAATTTGTAGGAGATTGGTTGATTGGTGACAACAACCAAGGAATTAGTTGTAGGTCTCAAATTTAAATGGAACATGTTTGAATTGGTTCTCCATAGGAATGGCAAGAGAAGTGTATCAATATATATGACCCTAATTTTTTTTCAATTGTGTAGACCTCCATGATGTTATGAAAGACTAAACATCTGAAGACATCTAATGCAAACCCCTATTCAAGATTCTGTGCACATACATATCTTGGTAGGTTAAGGAAGATAGTTTATTATTTTTTGAGATTGAGAAGATGGTGTATTGAAGTTGATGGTCCAGCTGAATTCACATGTCTCAAGAGAATGTTTAGTAATATGTTTGTACTCTAGTTGTTATTGTTAAGGTACTCAGTTTATTAAGGAATTAAACCCTATTGTCAAAGGAGTCTTGTGTATTCATATTATATCTCCTATTATAGACAAAGTTGGATGAGTCAAGAAAGGAGTGAAGATAATGACAATAATTTATTGATGTTCTTTGATAGAAGGGTCTAGTTTTAGTAAACAAGAAAAGAGAGGACAAATAACATCTACAAGTTTGATATAACAAACCATGTAGCATGATATTATGTTATTGACATAGTCCATCCATTATAGAGAAGGATTTTTATTGAGAAATGGGGTGCACATAGAGTTATCAAGAGATGTGTTTGTGTTGATAAATTGAATGAGGTGTTCAATAAAACATAATTGTCCCTATAAACTTTTGAGTTATCTAATAAAGCTTCACAGTCTTGTTTGAGGGCATTAGAAACATGAAGGTTGTTGAGTTAACGTTAACATCTATCAAGAAGTGGAATTTAGAGATGTTGTAGAGTGTGTGAGAGACAATATAGACTTGTTCAATGTCTTGGAACCCTGTGAAGACAATCAAAATGAAATTCATTTCATTTGGACACCTATTCTATCCTACACAGTTAGCTAATGAGCCCAAAATCTTGTGTTTTAGTCTATTGTGAGAAAATGAGAGTAATTTAAAGCTGAAAACCTATTTTAAAGGTTTATATAGATTAAAAATACCTTTTAAAAGTGATTTGGCATCTTTATTCATTGTAAGTCTCAAGATATAGTTTTTTATATGGTCTTGGCCTATGTAGTGCTTAAGAAACCCTAGAACTAGGGTTTGGATTGTAAAATGAGTTCCAACCATCCAAACATGAAAAAAATTTGTAATTAGTTGTATTTGACATGACTCAAGTGAATAAAAAATATTTAGACTTATGTAGATAGTATTTTATAGATTTTGACCATAGTGGTTTGGCATAGGCCTAATTAGGCCTTAAAAGAAGGTTATGTTGCAAAGGAAGTGATAGAAAGAAATGGAGTTTGAGGTTGAAACTTTAAACACACCTTATGTGGTATAAATGAAGCTCATAAATTTTATTTAACCTTGGGATTATATCCTATATTATTCAAGTAAAGATAGATTGCTTAAATAGGGCTACAAGCCAAAAAGTTGTAGAATGCTTGAGAAGTGGAAAAAGGTTGTTGAAATGAGTTAGAATCCATGAGAGGGGTATGGATAGGTAATATATGATTAATTAATACCATTTTTACATTAAGGTTTTCACTTTGACAACCAAAATAATATTTGGTCCTATGAATCAAGGTGGTGGCCTAGTGAATAACTAGTGACGGTTTAAGGTCAAGTTTGTTAAGAGAGTGAATGTTGTGAAATGTGGAATGAAGGTGTGGGTCATATAAAAAGTATAATAATATCAATAAATATTAAATAATCCCAATGATCAGCAACTAAGGAACAAAATCATCAAGTACAATCCAAAAAGGGGGAGAACTAGTATAATGCAAAGACAATCAAGAGTAACCCATTAGCAAATGATTATGACTAGTTGGTTTAGCATCAGTTTATGAAGGTTTTAGGACTTCTTCCCAATATTTTTTCATCAGTCACACTTTCTAGTGCTACTTTATCTAAGCTTGTGAACTTTGACAATGTGGAGTGGTAAACCTTATATTTATATTTGTTCTGGATTAAGATTTTTAAGTTGATTATAATAATTATGTTACAATTAACCCTTGATTATATTGGTATTATTCTCATAATTATTAAAATATGTTGTTTTTATGAGACATTTATGTACCTTTATCCAAGCGTGAGTATGGAATAGGATGTACAAAACACCTTATTAGTGTAAGGGGTTGCGATAAACTATGAAAATTGATACTAGTTATGTTTGAATAATGGAAAATTAAAGCAATTATGGAATGTTTGTATGATTTTTGTTATGATGGGTATTGATATATTTTGGATTATTTAGTATATATCATTTCACTATATGATTTATTAGTATGGATTTGTGATTCATTGAACCATGTGCATATTTTGGAGATCATTAGGTCATGGAAACCTAAAGGATGAGTGGTAAATTAGGAATGCGAGTACTAAGATATGGGAGTGGATCCTAGTTACTCTCACATTGACTTGGTAATTACTAAATTTGGATTTGACATGGGGAACTTGTCAAATTCAAGATTTGGCAAGGGAGACTTGTCAAATTTAGCCATATGGTCATATACATGTATACTAAGGAATGTTTATTCACTAATTTTATTTACATTGGAAATGTATTATTTCTATTTCCTATTTATCATCATACTTATTAGGAGATACATGGAGTAGTGATGATAAAGACTTATACACATCATTCTTTCTAGGTCTTTAAACACTTCTCTTAGAAATGAAAAAAAGACACTCTCTAGGTTAGAGAGGTGTACAGAGGGGCTAGGAAGCTTCATCGTCTATTTGTTTTGTATTTTATGATGATTTCATATGATTTTAGTTGAGGAATGAAATTCAAGAAGTATGTCTGATTATCACCGAGATATGTGGGACCCTTCAAGGTGTTATAAGTGGTCAATATTGTAGTGTACAGGCTTGCACTGCCACCACTCCTAGATCTATTGCATAATGTATTCCATATTTATTATCTTAAAAATTATATTTTTGATCCTTCACATGTTTTGGATTGAAATGTTTTGTAGGTTTTGGAACCCAAGGTAGTCATGGTAGAACCAATCAGAGTAATTAACACTCGCAAACTTTGTTTATGTAATGGATAGATGTCATGGTGTAAGGTATTGTGGTACTAATAATCTAAGGATACTTCTACTTGGGAGGAATATGATGAGTTATACAAGCATTTTCCACATTTATTTGAGTGATTTGATTCTTCATACTTGTTATTTTTATACTAAATAGTGTTTTAATTTTATAACTTATGTTTGAATAAGTGTCATTAGGATGATGACCAACTTTATGGGGGGAAGATGTTACATCCCGATTCCTCGCTAAGTAGACATACTTGATTAACCATGGATTGTATATAGTTGGTAATTTTATTTGGGTTATTATTAACTAAGATATGAGTTATATGTTGTTATGAGATAGTTGTATATTGCTTTGATTACATGATTATATTTATATGAGTTTAGTTGTATTGTATATTCTTACATTATGATCATGTTGATTTGATTTTTTATCAATATTTTAAGATAAATTTCATGATGTTATGGACTAACTACATGATTGTCATGAGTTTAAAAAAATAGAGATTCATCCCTCAAAGCATGATAGAGGGAGACCATCATCAAATAGGGTGACATAGATGGAGATGTTGAGGGATGATAAAGGAATGACTAAAACCTTGCACACACCACATTAGATAGTACATGTTATATGCAAAATTTAAATTTTTAGAATCAAAAAATTATTTACATTATCTATATTTGGATAATCATTTATGCATATTAGTTGTGTGCATTAGTTTAGTTTAATGCTTATGTAGAGTTAATCTTGTGTGATTGTGTTTATGTCATGTTAATGTGTTCATGAATATTAATGTTTTTGAAGATGAAAATTTATGTGAATAGTGTTGGTGCTACCATGTGTAGACTAGCCATCATATATTATTAATGATGAGAGAATAATCTAGTTATCTTTATGATACTTTGGGAATGGCAATTATTGTTGAAAAGACATAGATAGTCTACATAACATGATTTACCATTCTTCGATAAAACAATATTTATGACTTTTTATTAGGTGTGTTCCTATTAAGTCATTATGATTAATTATTTTTACTAAATTATTATTTTTTTATAAAATCATATTATTAATAATTAATTAATGTAGACACCTAAAACTGGCTACTGATAACTTCCAACCAGGGTTTTGACTAATTTCTACCCAAAATGCACAATTTAGCCTAAAAACACTAAAACATGTTAAATGATGTGAAAATGGCATATTAAAATTTTGATTTTATCTAGGGTATCCCTAAATGGGGCAATGTAATTTATGGGCTAGCTAACTTTGATCAAATTAGTTTGAGTCAAAATGCCAAATTTGCACCTGCATGCTTTGGATTGCTCTTTCCTATCAAATATTTTGCACAAAACTTGTGACTTTATTATTTGTTGTTGGCAACAATCTAAATATGAATACACATCAAATGCATCTAACTTGGACTTCTAATTCAAATCCAGTTAAATTTAGGACCAATAATAAGGCATTTTGATCAATTTGAGTATTTTTTGCATAAAGTGCTTAATCATGCCTAAGAGCTAATTAACCCAAATTAAGGCTTGATAAAAAATTACATGGAAACTTATTGAATAATTTTTTTTGGAAATAAATATTTAATATCTACATCATCAAGTGACCTCATTTATTGGGAAGATATCCCTAGGCCATAAATGCCATAAATATCAGGATTCATGCCCTCCATGCCTCTTAATTGCCCCTTCTTCCAATGCCATGATGAGGATAATTACAAACTTAATTCTAAAAAATGAATTAATCCTCAACCACACATCTCAATATTGAGATGGATGGTTGAGGTTTATTATGATCAAATCCAAAAATCTATAAATAGGAGACCTCACAACATCATTTCTAACCTTAATTTGTGCAAAGTTATAATGAAAGATTGGTTCCAAAAAGCTTCAAACAACTAATGTCATAATTCCAAATTGATTCCAAGCCAAGCCAAGCCAAGCCACAAGCCAAAGGTGCCAAGGAGAGATAGAGGTTGTCAAGATTCAATTGCAAAGGACTTCATGAGTACAAGCTGAGCAAGCCACCACAACAATCATTTTGAAGCATCCAAGGAAGGTAAAAGAGTTTTCTTTTGTCTTCTAGTTGTGTGTTTCATTCATGACTATTAACTAAGATCTCCCTAGTGTATATGCCTAGAGATGTTATGCTATTAGTGTTTTTATTTCATTTTGTTTTCATTTTAGAACTAATACTATACTTACCATCCTCTCTTGAGTCAAATTCCTAGATCACATAATGGCATGCCTGGTGGGACTAGACATATCTCACACCTAAAGGAAATTATTTTTCAACTTTAAAATATTCATTTGGACCTTTAAAACTCTTGCAAATTGATTTTCTAACTTTATTTTGCCATTTTTTATTACCACAATTTTACGTAGTAATCAACATCGACAGGAAATACCAACATCAATTACTTGGCTCAACCAACATCAGTTAGCATAACCGACATCAGTTAGATATTTGTTAGCCATTACCAACATCAGTGGTATATAACTTATGTTGGTTAGTGTGTTTTCTTAAAAACACAAACCTGAGAGCTATTTTAAAATTCTTGGTTTGGGGTCATATAGACTCCATTCTAGATGATTTATTTTTTTAAACCACATGTTTTCTCCTAAATTTTTAGAATTTAGTATTACTTTAGCTTCAAGTTTCATATTTTTTTAACAAAATTTGTAAAATATATTTAAAATGTTTCTAATCTAGCATATTTTCTTTTAGGGTGATGCCTTAAGGGTAGATAGGTAACCAGGGAAATTCA